>JAMKCH010022327.1:0-34947 GCA_023653785.1 Ophioderma brevispina | reverse complement strand
TTACAAACAATCCTGGAAAAGTGCGGGAACTGGGCAGCCTGGTTCCCGGGAATTTTTACTATTACAGGGAATTTTTTTAATGTAAACAGAAATACATAAGAATTGAGGGACCTTTTGACATCTTGGGGGGGAAATTTTGATTGTGTTCCCTGGGAAATCGGGCATTTTTCCACCCTGCATTACAAATGCGTACCAATGCTTCATAATTCACAATGCATTACGTCCTCATCTGTTAACAAACAAATTAGAAGTCACCTAATTGGCTCTTCATTTAATGCAATAGGATTTAAATAAGACCGTCATCTTGTATAGCACATATTATAGCTTATGAAGTGACTTATGGACAATTTACATGAGTCTTGTACTTTTTTTGGTGTTGTTATTTGAATGGGTGCTACAACTTCCGCTCTCATCCTGCTCTCTGATTTAACGACAAAAATAACTGTACTTTCCGGCTGACAGACCTCACAAGCTGATTTTCCATGCATACAGCACTCTTTTTTTTAAATTCCCAAAATACAATCTGGGTCCGCAGATAATTTATTTGTCATCCTTGCATCACCTCATGCTTTCTAATGATTTGCAGCTTATCTTTACAACACCTATCCAGCTGCCAAAAACAATAAAAATACGCATCCCAAAGATCATATTCATTTGCTCCATCCTTCCTCATTGTACTAATATTTAGTGGATGTTCTGGATAATCTTTTTTAAGTGGTTATGTCTGTTTTCAGTTGGATCAAGAACTGCCTCGGATGATTTACGGTCAAATTCAGCAGATTTATTTAGAATTGTAAGATCCCTGTTCCAGTTATGACAGTTGCATAAGATGAGTCACAACACGTTGCATTCTGAAACATTTGTTAACGTTGCTGCCAGAAATGTGTTTAGGAGGTGGGGAACGCCCGCGTCGTAATATCTGCATTAAAGGAGCGGAATCTATGGGTAACCTCATCACAATTAAACAATGGGGGGCACCATTCCTTCCGTTTTGACGCACCTCACGCTTGGTGGCACTGGTAAGTAACCCTCTGAACAAATTCTAGCAGAGAGTTTAGTTCTGTAGATCCAGTCCGGTGCAGCCTAATTCCACTACTCCAAATCCTGATTCCCCCTACCATATCCACTTAAAGGGGATGGGCCCGATTAAAGATATGAAGTTTTCATCGTTGATAGATTGGCCTTACACTCCAAAACCCCACTCTGTAAAGTTTCGCGCAGTTATATTTCAAATTTCAAGAATTAAAAAAAAAAAAAAACTGATTTTGTAAGCCCCATAGAGTACTGTGTAGATATTAATATGGTCCGACAAAATGGGCACATTTTCGCTTACAAATTCCAACAACTCCTTGGCGCTAATATTTCACCGGGAAATGAGGAAAAATAGCAGCTTCTTCTGATCCAAAATGTTGACCACTTCACTTCCGGTAAAATCTGGGGCTTCTTCTGGGGACGAGCTATTGGCGATCGGGCCATGTACCCTTTAAGATGCATTTTGATCAATATGGACAGATGTAGTTCCAATCATACTGGTAAAGAAAATGTGTGGCTTGTTGAATTTCTGCCAAACAATATGAAACTTTTCTGAGGAGTACGATGTACATCCGTACACGTGCCCAGTGAACGTCGCAATTGAAGTTTAATGGCAGTGTCACCCGGGTGCTTTTTGTTTTACAAACCAACGAATTTCTGACTGATTTTTGCACCATTTTTAAACATCAAACTTTGTTCTATATTACCAAAAAAGGTTATCCCACTGCAGACAATCCTGCCGATGTAATTTTTTTGCCGATTTAAAAAAAACAATATAAATTATTATATATAGGTTTAAAAACTGCTTGGTTTAAACGGCGGGATTTAGCACATTTCACGCCGGCAGGCGCAAAGAGGCGCACCATCGCGTCGCGCGATGAATTTTACTGCGTAATAAAGCGCATGCGCGTGTGTTTAATGTCCTTTTTGCCGCGAACGCATCTTGAACCGAAAAATAATATTTGAAAAACTTAACAAATAGCGCTACATTTTAGACCAATGACATTTCATTTCTTCTAATTTCCGGAGTTAGATACAAATATGTGTGAATTCATAGTGCATAAAGATGATTTTCAATCACTTGTTGCCCACTAGTCAATTTTCAAGTTCCAAAGATAAAGTTCTTTGCGAAGAGACATGCTTGAAATGGCGTGAAAATTCACTTTTGTTACTAAACAACGGATTTTGGCTCAATTTTCAATTGTTCGCACAAATTTGGTAAATTTTCCAGACAAGATAACCCAAAAAATACCGAAGTGAAAGGGTAAGGTTTGTCAACTTTCCTACGATAGCATCGTTCTCTCTAGGGACGGTTTTTCTCATTTTTTTTTTTTCATTTTTCGATTTCGCTAACTAAAATATTCTCCAATATAAAGCTCAAATTTTTGGAAAAGATAAGTAAAAATCCCACTTTTTGACATTTTTCCTTATATTTCGACAAGTAAGCTCTATTTTAAAAAATAAACAAAAACCGTCCCTAGACCAAATTTGTCTTGTTTCTAAAACATAACATAAGAATCATAAAATTAAATTGTGTTTTTGTTCTGCTGTCGAAAATTTTGGGGCAAAATCGTGTTTTTTGAGTTATTTTCCTCAAATACGGAAATTTTTTTACATTAATCTGATGCCATCATCGGGTTTCATCGTCCAATTGTCTTTCTAGAATTGTATACTTTTTCATGCATAATGCCAATCTTTGCAAAGTTACAAACCCAAAATAGATACTTCTCGGAAACTCAAGGTTCACCCTGCCCTTAAAAGATATTTCTCTTTCTGCCTTGAAGCTATTATAACCAATTAAAATAAATGTTTCTTCTATTTTTGGTTTGCTAACTCCGAAGATGGAAACAAATTCATCAATGCATAGAACAGTAAAAAATGCAGTACTCATAAAAACACTGTTAGACTTATTGCATCCTTGTAATGAATGTGGACATTGGAGAGTGCTAACCAATTATAAGACATCTCCAGAAAGAAGCGGCCTCATTTTATTAAAATCCAGTTTTTGCTATTTGGAATGCTTAAAATGTAGTTAGATCACAATTAAGTGTAATAAAAGCCGATTATGCCGTATTAATACGAGATGATTTAGTATTTTCTGTCGTTCACGACAAAAAATCAAAGCATGGTTTCCTTTAAGGCACGATTAGGATAGCAGGCAAGTTCAACTTCAAAACAAGGTTTGTGGTTTTCTTTTGTACTTGTTGGTTGTGCAACACACCTTCAACATTCTTGGTAGGGGGTCTAAAGCGATCCATGCAATCTTGATTATAAGTTTTGTATCCACAAATCTCCTCCTGTCACTTTAAAAATCAAAAATTTAGCAAATCATGCTAAAAGATCTACAGGTGTATACACCACCCTTGAAACAAGAACCACAAAACCACACTCATACAAAAATACAAAATGTCACATAAAACCCTGCACAGCATCAGCCTATCTGGTAGGCAAGAACCACATGGCGTACGCGTACTCAATCTTCGCTACAGCAGGTCAAAGTGTACTATCGATAACCATTAAACCATGTAGTCCCCTCCCATGACAGATCGCCGACCGTGACTGAATTGTTAGAAGTAGAAGCCTCACTGCAAACCAAGTCGGCTTATTTTATCTACCATGCATATCCCTGTATTAATCAGTAGTGAATCAGAAGCGTCCTTGTCATGCTATAATGTAATCCCCAAGGCATGGGCACATCCCTTCAGCAGGTTTTAAAATTATTCATGTAAAACAATCGGGGTTCAAGATCGATTTAGTATTGAAACACGCTATACATCGAATGATGCCAATCTCAAAGGGCAATTCTTTATGAGCTGAAGACAGTGGCATTTTTATGATTTGACTGCAAACTGCATGTTTCCCTTTATGGAATGGTAGATTATTTCATAAATAATGAAAGCAACCAAGCCAATCAGGAATTTTACTTATAATATTCAGGGGTGTGCTGATTGTGTAACATTATGATGTCGTACTCTCACACATGGCATTGTCACACCATTTCATATATTGCACCTACACTACCCACATATACTGCACACTCTACTTTTTTTCGTCCAGACAGAAGATTGGAGTAAATGTCCTCACTTTTGCGCAGCTCTTCAACGTGCCAGAATTGTGCATGCCGACTTTTGATACGCTCGTGATTACAGCTGCAACTTACCGTGATGCGCCACATTTTAACATTGCGTGAAAGCTATGATATCACGCCTAAGAGCAATGTCGTTACTTTTTACTTCCGTGGCAAGCTATTTTATGTGCATATTGTTTGCCTAAACTTAGGTTCCTGGCCTGATCGCTAACACTCTTCCCCAGAACCCCCGATTTATTGAGTGGTCAATTTTGGTATCAAAAGTTACTATTTTTCTCAGTTTACCCTGTGAAATCTCGGGGCCAAAGTTTTTGGTTTGGGAAAGTTATTAGTCAAAAATGGTGCCTCATTTGTTCACCTATATTAAATTTTACATAGTACTCTATGGGGATTACAAAATCTCACGTTTTTCGCTCTCACACATCAAATGGATTGATATATCGCTCTGAATTTTAACAGATGTGGTTTGGGGGTACATGCCAGTTCCACCAAGATGAAAACTTTCATATACATGAGCCGAACCATCGCTTTAATCTTAAACATACCCCAAAATAACCCGTCTTAAACACTTATCCCAAACCATAACACTCTAACCCACTTATGGTTGCATTCTTTTTATCACTAGCCATTATTCCTACTTGCAACAAAGAAATAATCCATAATTCAGTTTACATTTCAAGAAAAATCACTTCTTTCAATAACCTGCCCGTTATTTGACCATTTTTACAAGTGCAAACAATTCACCTAGTAATGACTATTTCCAACCAATCAACCAAATTTAGACAGATAAGATCAAAATAATGGAATTCATCAACAAGTGTCAAAACTTAGCTTTTGAAATGGATATTGCATTGTAACAAATAAGACGGTATCAAGATGGGATCAGGAACGCCGTAATTCCACACTCTTACTCGCAAAGTTCTATGGTTTCCCCTGCGTCGAAAAATCAGATTTTCTTCTCATAAATCACTCCCGTTATCTGTAAAATACTCCGATGTGTGGCGAGCTCTACGGGCTGTGGCAAATGATTTGTATTTCCAGTAATCATCTAAAAATACATGGAAATCTTTATAGAAACTAGTAAGGAAGGAGAAGCAAAAGGGTAATAAATGTTGGTAACAAGTGGTCATGCCAACTCAAATAACTAGAAGTTAACAGAAAAGTCCATTTTAACATGATGGCAATTTTAGTTTTTCTAGGCAAGGCAAAACTGCCATTCAATTCCAAAAAAAAATTGGATAACATTCTACGCTAGCATGCTAGATGCTGCAAGACGTGGGTTTTAGATTTTAACAGTTTTAGGCTAAGGATTGAGGTTAAAAGTTTGAGTTCAGGTATTAGCCAACTTTGGGTTTCAACCCCTCCCAAAAAAAGTCTGTCTCTGTGCAGTGATGTCAGCGCGAGATTTTGGTTGCAAGAGTACTCCGCTCGCCTGACTGAAACGACAGCGATTTTACGGCGCGCGTCTGCACAAGACAGCATTTCTTTAATGCGGGTGTAAATGCGAAGAGAAGAATGTGAAGAAGAATGTGAAGAAGAATGTGAAGAAGAATGTGAAGAAGAATGTGAAGAAGAACGAATGTGAAAGAGAAGAGAAAGCCGCCCTCCGCTCCGCCGCCTCCTCTCCTCCTCCTCCGCCTCCCGCCTCCTCCTCCTCCTCCGCCTCCTCCCCACCTCCTCCTCCCGCCTCCGCCTCCGCTCCTCCTCCTCCTCCTTCTCCTCCTCCTCCTCCTCGCTTTCTCTCGTCGAGCGCCTTTTCCCCCGTCGCCACGCGCTGTTGCCCCTTTCCTTCTTCCGCTGCCCTCCGGCCCTCGGTCCCACTCCTTTCGCATTCCCCTCGGTCGGCCGCCCTGCCCCGCGCCCGTCCCTCTCCGCCCCTTCCTCTCACTCTTCCCCCCTCCCCGCTCCCCGGCTCTCGCTTGGTTCCGCCCGCCCTGCATTGCGTAACGTGCCTTGCCCCCCGTGCCCGCCCGCTTTGGCCACAGCGGGGCCGACACCCACACCTTCAGATCATTAGTTCGGCCTTCTTAAGCCACTGGCCACATGTGCCCTCCTGAAGATGTATCCCGCTCGCCCTGACTTGATGACACGATTTTACGCGCGCGTTCACAAAGACAGCATTTCTTGACGCGGCGTAAATGTTTATGACTCAACTGCCCAGAGGAAAGACATGGACATACATGCAGGTATGGGCTCAGGTGGTAATTTTGCACTACTCTGTGTACCCTATCTGTGGGTCTTTAAGCGGTTTTGGCTATTTGAGTGTGAGAGGATTGGGAGACAAGCTATTTTTTGTATCCATTTAATGGTGGTTGCCTTTGCTGCTTGCCAGTGAGTAACAACAATAACTTTGAATCTATCAAGTAATCTCAATAAAGGGGTGGCTTGCTTGTGTTTGTTAGAGGAACATATTTAGAACTAGAAAATAGAACATTTTATTTTTATTTTTAATGATTTTACGGCTACAAATAAGTGTATACTGGAGACCTACCCTAGTGAATAAATCACTCTTAAAACATTATTTGATTTTTTTGTCTCATAGTTTCTCCCAGTTCTATCCCCTCTCTGTGTATAAGCCACCCCACCCTTTTGAGTGAAATCTTCCATTGGGGGGGAGGGGGTGGGCTTATAACCCGTAGTGGCTACGGTGATGACCCATAGCTGCTGAGTGCTGATCTATGTGCTGCTCACTACTTTTGACTGCACCATGTAAATGATGCATATAGATGTAGTGGTCACACTTGATAGTGTGACATGTTCAATTGAAATTGCTGAGGATGTGCAGGATTCAATAAAAGTATAGCGAGCCCTAAATGAAACCTTTGAACCTCATCTTTTACCCCACTAAGATGCCCTTGTATCAATGTAATAAGCACACCAAGTATGACAATGATCTTGATCCACACTGCACTACAAAGCTACAATAATTGAAAAATTCATTTCAACAAAAGGTTTAATATAGATCACATGCACACGACCCACACACGCAGACACGCACCCGCACAAAGCACACCACACAATCTGCTGACATTATGTCTTTCTTCTGATCAAATCGGACTGACCTAAACATGTGACTGCTTTACTTATTTTACAAACTTTTTTGCTCCATGACACTATCAGCATAATTGTTTTGTATTTCTTCTGATTGAAGTGATATCGAACTTAATAATTCAAATTTTAGTGAGCCACCACATCCAAACCGCAATGTGCAGCTCACAGTAGGAAACATTTATGTTCCTGGAAAATTAAACATGGCTCATTGTGTTGCAAATAAATGTCAAGTCAAACTGAGCAAACAAATCATGAAATCAACTTAAAAAGGTAAATGAAACAACTTAAAAGGGTGAATCAAAGATTGTTCTATTCTAGAGAGTTTTGGTTTGGGCCTATTATTCTGTGGATTTCAAGGGAAACTTCAAATGCAAACTAATAGTTAACCATTGGTTGGGGGACTCAACTTAGGTTTGGGCAAAGGTGGGCACCATGAAGGTTATGAACTTGTGAACGTGACTTTTTAAGCAAAAAGTAGGGCCTTCGGAACAAACTTTTTTTACCAATTTCATGGTCTTGGGAACCTGATTTTTTAAGGCAAAAATTAGATGTGTGAGTTAATGAAACAAATTTTCTCAAATTTTGGCTCCCTGTGGAGGAAAAGAGAGCTCTTAAGAATACTTGAACTTCTGTAAGAACTGCAGAAGACGACGTGATACAGAAGTATTTTGAATCAATCCCCAATGAAGTGCAATGTGCTATACTGTACTGTACTTAAAAGACATGTAAGTACGTTGTGATAAAAAAGAATTGCGAGGTGTAAGAAACACAAGACATTTTAGAACATGCTAAAAATCCCTCTAGTACTATGTTTTGTGGGCTGGGCTAACTCTAAATGAGCGTAGGAAGTCGGTATATTATTGTGGCATCAGGACCTTATGAGGTTTATTTCCCAAACTGTTGGCAATGTGGGACTGACTTCAATTACACCCACTGCATCAAAGAACATAAGCAGCTGAAACAAAGGCGCTACTACAAAAGCAATGGTCAGTAATCCATTCACCTGTCCAAGCCCACAAATTGCTCATCACTTGTCGCATATTCTCATTAAATGGAGGAAATCTTGCCGAGTTGTAATTACTGCCATGTTAGCTGTTCATTTATTAGAAGTAGTGCTGTCTACTTAACACCTGTGCCCTGCCACATACCTAAAAGTAATTGTTGTCTGTTCAAAGGAAACCCTAAATAGATGATTCCTTGGTTTAACCCTGATTATTCTAAAACAACATTGTACTTTAGGTCCACTGTGATCTCTTTAAGCTTCATCCCAACACCACAGATTTTAATGGAAGACCCAATCAAAATTTTAAGTCTAAAGAAGCTCTTTTCTCATTTAACACAAATCATACCCAATAGATGTGGAGAGCGTGGCCTAGCGGTTATGGTGCTTGCCTCTGGCGCAATTTTACCATCAAAATTCCCGGGTTCGATCCCGGTGGGGTCGTGACACTTGCTGGGATTTATTCAGTGTACTATCGATTCTGGATTTGATCTGATCCAGCTATTGTTAAATACAATTACCGCTCTCCGCCATGGTTCACTTGGAATTGGCAAATGGATCATGAAAGCATCCGTCCTCGGAGGGGACGTTAAGCCGTCCGGTCCCGTGTACAGAGAGATCCACAACTGTACATGTACATCCGCAGTCAGTGTCAATAAGAATTAGGGTGCAAACCCCTGACTGTGCCCACTCGCCTCAGCATCAAATAGCGGGCCATGTTTGGAGCCGTCCGTTCATGGATACCACGGCCCCAGATCAGCACACTAGCTGAATAAATCCTGACACCACCCACAAGCCACTACCATGACTTGGGATACGAGCAACAACCCATATAGATGTTAGGCTCCGATAAACTATTGAGTAGTTACCCCATTTTGGTCAACTGATATTATTTTATACAGTATCCCCTTCAGTATTAATGTACCTTACCAACTCACAAAAATTACAAATTAGCTCTTATTCAAACAGAATGAAAGAGTTGCATGGAAACGTTTACAGTGGGGTCAGAAGGTTATTGAGTCCATCCCACAATGCATCGGTTTTGGGAAATTTCACTTCATAGTCATGTGATCCCAAAAATCCTATTCTTACACATAAAAACCCTTGACTTTACATCTCATTTTGTGTACATTTCACATTAAACTGTTGTTAAAAACGACCACTAAAACATTCAAACTTAAACACTTTTATCCCCAAGTACACGCACATTGCAATGCATTGTGGGATTGATTCAAAATGCCCTCTGAGATGGGGTATTAGGTCAGGTCTTCAATGAAGAAGAAATTTCACTAAATATGTCATCCCGCATAACAAAGATCCCCACTCCTTGATGAAAATGCAACTTACAGTATAGAGAGGAGATAGAGACTGATTGTGTGCGTGTGTGTTGGTGCGTGCGCGCGCGCCTGTGCATGTGTCTGTTGCATATGTGCATGCATGTTCATTTGTTAACTCTCTTGTAGGTGCCAAACTTACCCTTCACTGCCAACACCAACTGCTATGGCCACAGGCCACATCATTTTCTGGCCACGGCCCTACATTTTAAGGGTGCACGCAACAGCAACTATTACATGAAGGACTGTTGATGTGAACTCCCCTTCCTTTATGAGCAAAAACAGCTCCTTTAAATTTTCAAAAATCACATCCATTCACCTCAAATGGCCATGCATCTATTGATTTTGAATGTCAGATGTGAAACTTCATGATGAGATTCTATTTTCTAGAACAAGCTGTATTCTTCTCTACCCCATATGGGGGTGACCCGCAATGTAACCCATGACAAAATACGATGATTATTAAGTGAAGTTAATAGAAGTAACTCTTCTATTCTTGTGCCACAAATTCTTTTTATGTATGTTGTCCGGCCTGAAACTAGGAGTGATGTCACAGCTTTAGCACAGCTATTGTGCATGCATATCTCGCACACACTGACCTTGTACGCTCGCGATTACAGCTGCGGCTTACTGTGATTCGCACATTTAAGTCTGTATGAAAGCTATGACTAATCCTTAGCTCAGGCTGACAGTAAGAAGTATCATCCTATTTTTAACCATTTTTTCAACTTTGGTTTTTCTGTGTAGGTTATAAAACCAATCAGTGCTTTTGAGATGGTTTC
Source organism: Ophioderma brevispina (assembly GCA_023653785.1). Taxonomy (NCBI): domain Eukaryota; kingdom Metazoa; phylum Echinodermata; class Ophiuroidea; order Amphilepidida; family Ophiodermatidae; genus Ophioderma; species Ophioderma brevispina. The sequence continues at coordinate 24,660 of JAMKCH010022327.1, read as the reverse complement.
TCCTTAACCCTACAGTGAGTGTCTGTGCCGCGGCGGTGGAGCACGTAGCGTGAAGGAATACTAGAAATGGGAAAGAGAAAGTCGGAAATCCAGGGGCCCTTCAGCCCACTCCATGACCGGGGATATCAGCTACGGTTGGTGTCGCTGCCCGGCCAGATATTTGCTGACGCATAATTAATTGCCAATTCCCATGAGGATTGTGATCATCCAGACTGTGCATGCAGTTTCACAGTAGCATGGGTCTCGCTCCATTCACCCCCACACACACACACACACACCTCAAAAAAGGGGGGAATCCCCTCTTGTTGGTGAATGCAAATGCCAAAATATGCCTAACAAAGTCACTTCTTCAAGTATTTAACAACTTCATTTCCTCCTCTCCACTTCTTACAAGGCAAGCAAATTTCCTGTGAATGACCTTCCAGATTCCTTGCATTTTCCAGGTCTGGGGACCAATTTCACTAGTCACAGAATTTCCCCAGAAATTCCCATTATTATAACTTGACCTATTGACTACTTAAGTCAAGTAAAGTATATTGCCTAATGCCATAAATGGTGTCCTTAACAAGAGTCTCAAACCTCATCCACAATAAGAAACATCCTGATAAATAGATTCATCTCCTAATTCAGGCATTGCTTTTACAATTTTCTTAATTTATGCTAAATTTTTTAGTACAAAAATTACCATGGTTGGTTACCAATTTAAATGTCTCATTGCTAAATTTAACATAGTGGGACATTCTTTGCTCAGTTTTATTCTCTAAGTTCAGCAAAGCTCCATATCAATGCATTATTAGCAATGGGATCTAATACAAAGATAATATCCTTCGCAGTACATCAACACAAAGATAATTGTGTAATGCCTAAAAATAAGTGAGGTCAAAGAAAACAACTCAAAGTCATCTTACCAAACCGCTGTTGTTTCTTCACCATCTTTGACAGCTTGGGACTCACCACTCACATGATAAACATGCAAGGACAATTACTAAATATCTAATCATCACATGCACATCTCATAGGATTCGTAATTAATGCGCTACTTGTATAAGCCCGAGACAGACGGAGGAACAAGAGCCTAAAATCACACAAGTACCTCGTGCATCTTTTTTTGAACTGTTCATGTTACCATGACACTTCACAGGAAGCTGAACCCAAGCCCCAAGAAATAAGCTGTGCCTTGGCTAATCAAGAGGAGGTAGTGTTTCTCTTCCACATGCATTTCTTCCAAAAAGACGATTTGCACGATCCCCATAATGCATCTCTCATTTTGTGCCTATTTTCAATTAGGGAACTTGTTACCAGCCTCAAGTCAGCTTAAAACATACGGTTAAGAGCGTCATATTAATCCAGAAAATTCACATTCTATCTGTAACGCTGCACTACAGTCCGTGTAATCGTCCGCAGGTGATAAAGGTGGCGTTTCCGTGATTCCCAGCACTTCTGTTTTGATTCATTGTTCACTAGATAGCCTTGAAAAACTTATTCACACTTTTTAGCTATCCCGACTTTGCGGTTTGTGTGTTTGAGCAAATGCTTGTTTCCCAACGGTGCCATAGGCCACTGTGCTATAATTCGTTTCCGTTTACGGACGGAAAATACAAATTGAAAATTTTCTTACAGACACGACCGAATTTGCACGTAAGATTTGGCCACACATGGCTTACTAAGGTTAAACGTTTTCAGATCGATATGAACATCATCAACTTTTGTTAGGTACCTAAGTCGAGGGACACGAGGCTGTGGATCACGAAAAGCCCCCAGAAGTTAGGGCACAGTTAAGATCGAAAAATCACTTTTGTCCGTAAATTCAACACCAGTTGCCTCCCGATAGTTTTTTGTTCCTTTGTTATTCTTCTACATTTTGTAAGATTAACTTAACTTGAAAAGGTACTTTGTATTGTAGTTTTAGGCACAGTACGGTGACACGAACAAACTACAAAAATTTTTTGTAAACATGAAAAAAGTTCATGGGACAAGTGCCCGGTTGAAATGGGCCATAAAACTATAGCATGATGGGGATCGTTGCAAATTGGTCTATTTTGTGTGTCACTAAAATTCATGTGACACCCAGTGCAAAAATTATATTGGAAGAATGCACATTGTGGGAAGAAACACTATACTCCTTTTGGCAAAAACACATCAGTTGCCATGCACTGCAAATTAACCCCATGTCCCCTTACAGGTGAGAACCGCTGAGTAGGGCAAGACAAACCATTCCATGGGTTTAGGAAAATGTGGTTTTTGGCCCGACATGCGAGATTTTGTGGATGTATGCAGACAATTGCTATGAATAGGATTTGATTTTTTGACATGGCAAGCATGGTCTAGACAGAGTCGTGCCTATTGTAACCTATGACACACATTTATCTTGTGTGTGATAGTATTTGTTTTGTTTGCCTCTTGGTAGTTACCACAATTGGGACGTTGTGCAGTGCATTTAATTAGACACGTATGCAGATGGGGGTGGGGTTTTTGTGAAAATGTAGTATTCGCTGAGTAGTGGTGCCACTAGTAAACCATTGGTTACTGGTTCAAGCATTGGCTCAGGAACATGTCCGAATTATGATTCTGCCATAGAATTTTGTGTTGATGCATCAATGTTTGCAGTGGTACACCAAAACTTAGCGTGGAGGCCAGTGTTGAAATGCAAGGTATTATTAACTTGCTAATCAGTGATTGATATATACCCATTTTGTTTGGGGGGGGGGGGAATGGTACTTTGAATACTGAAAAAGTACTGGGATGTCGGCACCGTCGCGGGAAACTGAAGCAGCACCATAGGTCCGTCTGTACCCTTGAATTCGGTCTACAAATTGGACAAACATTTTCTTGGACTTTTCAGTGGGGGCCGCCCACATATTTAGTTCACATTCATGTGGATTACAGGGGAGATACATTACCAAATGGAATATCCAACATGTTTTCATTTGAAAGACACATCCCTCTGTAGAGATTTAGAAAGTCTTCAAAGGGGGGGCTGTTGTCAAATGGAAGGCTATTTACCTTTACCACTCGCCACCACCAGTTCATCAATTAGGCCTTAAATTCACAATTTTCAAATTCCTTACTTCTCTTGTCAAGCCTAGTGAACTCTCTAAATGTAAAGAGTGAAAATGCACTCCAAAAAGAGGGAAACTCTGTAAACACTCATCAATGAGTGTTTGACTCAAAAGAGTGGATTTTACTCGTGTCGTGTTGTCCTGCATTTAACTCCTCAAACGAGAGGGACTTTTTTTTGTTTTTTTCCACTCTTTTTGGAGTGGTTTGTTTTACTTTTTGAGTGGAATCACTCTTCTTAAGTACAAAAACCACTCATTTTGGAGTGGTGGGTTACAAGAGTTTCACTCTTTTGGGGAGTGAACTTTTCACCATTAACATTTAGAGAGAATGTTACTAAAACTTTACGCTGACTGAAGTTAGATGGGGCATTGAGGCAAAAAGAGAAGTGCGATGGAGGGAGGACAAGTTTTCCCTTAAGTTTCAGCCCTATCAGCGATACTGCAAAGTGTCTGCTAAGTAATCTACTAATCCAGGTTACATTATAAAGTTAAAATACACCAAAACCACGCCCTTAAAAAGTCGAAACTGAACAGCAAGATAAAATTGGCATGTGACAAGGTTGTATGACAGCTACACAACAGTCATATTGCCCCTGCACTGACCCAATTACAACACTGCCCCCAAAGGAGTTGATATCACATCTAAACGGGCCTGGCTAGCTCTTTCCTCCTGTTAAAATAAGCTCTGTTTTTACAAATTCATGTTGATAGATGTTTTCCGATTCCTACTTTCACATTTAATCACTATAGTCGTATGTGGTACAGTTTCTTGCGCATCCTTACATAAGAGTACTAACTTAATGACCTTTAATACTGATTTCTGGTTTGATTTATGTTACCCAGAACATACAAGCACAACCGTGTGTATGCAATAAGAAAGTTATAGAACTAGCCTATGAGATGAGGCGGTGAGGACATCTTGTTGTGCCAATACCAATAATTGTGCAGTTCTGGTCTGGGTCTTGGCGACTCCTGCTAGACTTAATGTGCCAAAATAGATGAAAAATTGACTCTGACGGAGGATTACGAATAAATAGAGGAACTAAGCTTTTACACTTGAGAAATGAGACTTGCAGATTTAGAAAAGAGGTCACATCACTGACAGCAGGGCTCAACAAATAGGTGAAAATCTCATTTCCTCTCTCTCTCATAGGATTGATCCAAAGTCAAGGTCTGGACTGGCTAGGACACTGCAACACAAAAAGGCCAACTTGTCCATCTGTCCCTCCTTTGGATTGAGGGGAACCCCAAACACAAAACCCTGCTAGGATTTAACTGAACAAAAGCTTCCAGAGGGCGATTACTGCTAATGGAAGTCAGTAGTGCAGTTCAGAGTACAAACTTGCAGCTGTAGAGATATTATCTTTTGAGGAGTCCAAGTGTGTGAAAATATCGGATCCAAAACATGATAATGATAAAATTGGATGATTTACGTCCAATATTAATTGGTCTCGCTATGAGTTTTAAAATATTGGGCTCGACTGCGTCTCGCCCAATATTTTTTACAACTCATAGCTCGACCAATTAATTTGGGCTTAATCGATCCAATTTTATATCAATATTGGACAGTGTATTATCTCAATGGTTTGATACAGAGGGTGTATTGAGTCCATCCCGCAATGCACCGGCTTTGTGAAATCTCACTTCAATAAGTGATCCCACACAAATCCTATTCTTAACACATAAAACCCTGACTTCTACACTCATTTTAGCCCACAAGGTGCTATATACAACTTTAATAATTTTTTGCACAATCATGAAATGTCTTATGGTTCTTAAGCTTCTCAAACACTTCTTATCCCTACGTACTGACATTTGTTTAGTACAATACACTATAGACACATTGCAATGCATTGTGGGATTGATTCAAAATACCCTCTGGGTTTGATGCATGCGTGTTTGGACATATACCCCTTTAGCAACCAATCAAAATAGACCTATATATCTGTATGAACCTTTAAGCTTTTATTACCATGTCTCTGATTGGTTAAGTTGGCGATGTCAGAAAATTAATTTGGTGTCTGGTTTGAAGTCTACAGATCGATAGCGATTAATTGCAAAAGTGGATCAATCACATGCTTAGTGTGAAAAGCCTTGTTACCCTATGAACAACCCCCCCCCCCGGGGGAGGCACTCCCATCTTGGAGTTGACATGCATGTAAGGCTGTTAAGACCCCAATTTTCAGCATCGCTGTCACCCAAAGACCCCATATATTTTGAAATATCACCCAAAGACCACATATTTTTTTTAATTTTTCCAAACTGTCAGCCAAAAACCCCTATTTTGGTGAAAATTTAGAACATTTTCAATCAAAGAACCCTATTTTGGGTGAAATTTTTGAGAAATTTTCTAAAAATACCTTATTTTGGTGAAAATTTTGCAAAATTTTGGCTCTCTCTCTCACCCCTATTTTTTTTGAGTCGTCTGTCACCAAATGCCCCGGTGTTTCGAAGCACCAGCCTTTCACCCCTATCCATTTCATATGGACTCTGCCCCCCTCCCCTTGGAATACCCAATCAATTTTAATGGTAGTGCCCATGGAGTTTGCCCAACCATTTGCTGCTGTACTACTTCAACAGATGAGTGAGTGGGCATAGGTTGAACCATTGCCATACACTTGTCCATTTTCCGTCACTGTTCACTATCTCTTAATTCCTTAACTTATGTTTTAAGTCTAAGGTGACTGGAATTAGTGACAAAACCTTTTGGATTTTAAACACAATTCCTTTTACGATTCAATATAAATCTTAAATGATTTTATACACATTTTTTTAACTTCATTTTAAGTTTATTTTCAAATCAAAGGGGCTTATTTCAAGTAGAAGCCTTTTCAATTCACGGATTTAAATTTTTTTAAGTCCAAAAGGTTTTTTCACTATTTCCCTCTCGTTAGACTTAAAATAGTCTAAAGGAATTAAGAATATACTCAATCGTTTTCCTGACCCTCTGGTCCATTTACATCATGTAATCTCACTGCCACACACAATGTTGAGCTTTAATAATCCAATCAAATACAGTCCAACCCTGTTTGCACTTTGGGAGAGGAGAAAGTTATAACATAACCACAGCGCTTGTCTGATACACCGAATTCGCACGCACACATATTTTTAAAGGGGGCAACGGCACACTACCGTATATGTCCATATCCCGTGCTTTACTTGAATGAAAAGGAATGAATTTCCCAACTCTTGTTTCTGTTGCAGGTTATCTTATTGTCACAGACTTGAATGTTAGGCTTTACGGTAATCCCCATTCAAAATGGTCGTCATCACATTTCTATTGGAATAATTACAAGGGGTATATATATCCACAGTACATTTGGCCAAATTTGGTGAAAAGTTGGATCAAGCTTTGCTACAAACCATGAAAATGAGCACTTTTTTACATTTTTTTCCCCATTATATTGGGGGAGGGGGGAAACTCCCCTTGTAATACCACTTTTTTCTATTTTGTGCCCCATAGCTTATACACGAGTTGTAAAATGCTTCTCTTTTCAGCACATAAGCCATGCATATAAAACCACCTTCACAATAAGAACATCTGATTTGAAGTTTATTAGCACTGCATCCACACAATCATAAGTCTAACCTTCTTGTCATTTTTTAAAGGGGATGGCCTGATTTAAGTATATCAGTTTTCCATCTTTTGATAGAAGGCCCTTGTCACTCTGCAAAACCCGCATAATCTCTAAAGTGCGTGCTGATATTTCAACGCCGTTCTTGATGTGCAAGCTCCATAGGTAATGTGTACAATTAATATTGTCGACCAAATTAGGGCACATTTTCGCTAATTACTTCCAAACCAACATCTGTTAAGCCCCAGATTTCACAGGGTAAAATGAGAAAAAATGTATCTTTCTTCAGATTAACCAAAATTTTGACTACTTCTGGTAACATATGGTGTTCGGGAGACTATTTGTGATCGACATAACTTAAGGAACGGAGAAAGAAGATGGAACACCTTTTCTTATTTCATACATTTACAAATGAGTTAGAGATAAGATGTGGTAAACCCATTGCCAAAGCTAAGTCCATTCCCTGAGCTTCCATATTAAAAGTAAGGATCGAAAATGGCCTAACTACTCTGCTAGCATATGGATGGGAGAGGATCCTTAAGACGAATCCTCAGTTTTCTTCCTCCCCTTTTTAGCCTATATGGCAGCTAACGCGGCAGCTACTTACTGCACAGTACACACAGGCTGGGCTAATTGCAAGGCAGAAGCTGCAAGATAGGACTTACAGAGTACACAGTTATTATACAGGCGGTCCCCAAAAAAATGTTAACACGCGACGACAACATTTTGATAACAAGAAAAGAACGCATGGGTCTTTGTTTGTACTCCCTTTAAAGAAAGCCAATTACATAAGCTTTTAAAGTTGTGCCATTTATTCATTCCAATCCGCTCGTAAAACAAAAGATATTCTCTCAATTATATAAGGGCAAAATAAATCCACTGGTCCATTCTGCCTTGGAACACTTGAAATGCATGCATGCACATGAATACACATGGCTTCATAGCACATCTCTTTTCCATCTTAAAGCGAAACAATACATTTTTGCAGTGTTTTTCTAATTAAGAAGACCTCGAGATTCCCTGCCCGGTTTTTTTTACCAAACGTTCATCGTTGTGTCTACCACAACTCTTCTAAAAAGAGAAAGGTTGGCTGAGTTCTTGCTTTTTTCTGGTTCGTGGACCTGTATGGTCTGCCACTGGTGTCTTTATTCCATTCTGGCCTGCTTTGATTAGTCATGTAAGGCTTATTATCAAATTTCTCTTTCTTATTTTTTTTTACTTTCGTGTTTTGTTGTTACTCTGTAACTTCTGCCTATAGAATCATAGATGTTCTTGGGATTCCAATAAAGAAGTGGTCGTGTTGTTTGGTTGTAATTTGGTTTGGTTTTAACATTCTTGGTAAGTTGAGCGTTTGATAGGGCTACTAACTCTGCTAATTAAAGTGAACTGGACTAATAAATCTGTGAAAAAAATTATAGCTGATAATTGCAAAAGGGGATCAATCACATTGCTAGTGTGAAAAGCCTTGTTACCTATGAACACCCCCACACCCCCCCCCGGGGGGAGGCGCACTACCACTTGGAGTTTGCCATTGCATTGTAAAGGATGTCTTTTAAGACCCCTTTTCGACTCGCGTCACCCAAAGACCCCAGATATTTTGAAATATATTTAATTTTTTTCCACATATTTTTTTAATTTTTCCAAACGTCAGCCAAAAAACCCTATTTGGTGAAAATTTAGAACATTGTCAATCAAAGAACCCTATTTTGGGTGGAAAATTTTTGGCAATTGCTAAAAAGACCTTATTTGGGGACAATTTTGGCTCGCTCTCTCAACCTATTTTTTTTGGAGTCGTCTGTCACCAAATGCCCCGGTTTCGAAGCACCAGCCTTTCACCCATATCCATTTTCATATGTGACTGCCACCCCTCCCCTGGGGAACTACCAATCAATTTTAATGGTAGTGCCCATGGAGTTATGCCCAACACATTGCTGCTGTACATACTTCACGATGATGAGTGGCATAGGGTGGAACCATTGCCATAACTTGTCCATTTCCGTCCTCTGTCACATCTCCTTAATTCCTTAGAATTATTTAAGTCTAAGGTGACTGGAATAGTGACAAAACCTTTTGGGATTTAAAAACAATTCCTTTAGATTCCAATATAATCTTTAAATGCTTTTATAACAGTTTTTTTAACTCATTTAAGGGTTTATTTTCAAATTCAAACGGACTTATTTTAAGTAAGCCTTTTCACGGATTTAAATTTTTAAGTCCAAAAAAAGGTTTTGTCACTAATTCCAGCCTTGTTAGACTTAAAAATGTCTAAGGAATTAAGAATCTACCTCCAATACTTTCCTTGATCTGGTCCATTTACATGTAAATCTCCTGCCAAACACCATGTGGCTTATGTGGCTTAATAATCACCAATCAAAATACAGTCCAACCCTGTTTGCACTTTGGGGAGAGGAGAAAGTTATAACATAACCACAGCACTTTATGATACAACATAATTCGCACGACAAAACATATTTAGGGGCACGGCCCACTCCCGTAGTATGGGTCCATATCCTGATTGCTTTACTTGTGCAAGAGAAGAATTGGAATTCCCCAACTCTGTTTCTGTTGCGCAGGGTTATCTATTGTCACAGACTGAATGTTAGGCTTACGTAATCCATCAATTGGTCGTCAGTCAATTTATTTGAAGAATTACAAGGGTATATCCACAGTACATTTGGCCAAAATTTGTGAAAAGTGATCAAATTTGCTACCAACCAATGAAAAATGACGCACTTTTTTACATTTTTTTCCCATTATTTGGAAAATCCCCTTGTTTACCATTGTTACTAATTTTGTGACCCATAGCTTATACACGAGTTGTAAAATGCTTCTCTTTTCAGCCAATAGCCATGCATATAACCACCTTCACAATAAGAACATCTTCGTGAATTTAGTAGCAATGGCATCAACCACAATCAAAGTTAACCTTCTTGTCATTTTTAAAGGGGGATGGCCCCTCCTGATTTAAGTATATAAGTTTTCATCTTTGATGAAGCCCTTTCATCTGCAAAACCGCATCATACTCTAAAGGTTTGTCGTGATGATATTTCAAAACCGTTCCTGATAGTGCAAGATCCATAGGGTATATGGTACAATTAATAGTGGTCGACCAAATTAGGGCACAGTTTCGCTAATGACTTCCAAACCAAAATCTGTAGCCCAAGAGTTCACAGGGAATGAGAAAAAAGTAGCTTCTTCAGATACAAAATTTTGACTACTTTATGGAACATATGGGGTTCTGGAGACTATTGTGATCGGACCATGAACTTTAAGGAACAGGAGAAGAGAAGATGAACACCTTGTCTTATTTCATAATTGACTTTATGTGGTGAAACCCATTGCCAAAGCTTATCCATTTCCTGAGCTCAATTTAAAAGTAAGGATCTGCCTAACTCTGCTACAAAGCAGTTTTCTACTCACGTGGTAGCATATATGGCAGATAAACGCGGCAGCTACTGCCACCCAATTACACACAGGCTGGGCTAATTGCAAGGAGTAGCTGCAAGAAAGGACTTGCAAAAGTCACGTATAACGGGCCATGTCCCAAAAAAAATGTTAACCAACCTCGGCACGACAACATTTTGATAACAAGAAAAGAACCGCATGGGTCTTTGTTTGGTATCCCTTTAAGCCAATTAAATAAAGATTTATTGTGCCAGTGTTATTTCATTCCAATCGATACGTAAACAAAAAAGATAAAGAAGCGTCATCAATTATGAGAGGGCAAAATCATCTTGGTCGATTCTGCCTTGGAAAACACTTGAAAAAATGCATTGCATGCAACATTGAATACCCGTTGACAGATTCCTAGCCACATTTCTTTCCATCTTAAAAAGAGAAAACAAATAGATGGTGCAGGGTTTTTCTAATTAGAAAGACCGCGAGATTCCTGCCGTGTTTTACAAACGTTTTCATCGTTGGATCTACCACAAACTGCTCTTCTAAAAAGAGAAATGTTGGCTTGAGTCTTGTTTCTGGTTCGTGGGACCCTGTATGGTCTTGCAATGGTGTCTTATTTCACAAATTCTGCCTGCTTATGCTCCGTCGGGCTATATCAGAAGTTTCTCTTTCTTAGTTTTTTTACTTCAGATGTTTTGTGTTTTACTCTGCCTCTATTCGAAATATTAGCTTGTTCTTGGGACTCCAATAAAGAAGTGTAGTGGTTTGGTTTAATTTGGTTTGTTTTAACATTTGGGTTTTGAGCGATTTGATAGGGCTAACTCTGCTAATAAAGTTAACTGACGAATAAATATTTGAAAAAAGACGAAGTATTGCTGATCATAAAGACAATATCAACACTATGCAATAATGAGTCAAAATGCATTCCCAATATCTTCATAGTTCAGTGACCCCATCAATAACCAATCAACCAGAGCATCAATGATGCAGGGGCCGATTAATAGCTTTATTTTAAAGCTAATTTTTGCTCATAAAAAATAGCTTCCCTCCCGCCTCCTGCCTGATTGCACCCGACCCCTCACCAATAATGGCCACCAAAGTGCCATGAGGTCACCAAGTCACATGAAGCCACAAAGATCACCTCACCCGTCCCCTCCCAAATGCACATTACCTTCCCCCTCCCCGAGCAACCCACCCTGACCTCTCACGAAGCCCCAACCCTCCGACGCACTTCCACCACCTCCAACACCCTAAACCTTCCCCAAAACACCACTCTGTTCTCCTCAACACTCAACCCTTCACTTCCCATCCCCACCCCTTCCCCTCCCCAACACCCACCCTTTCCCCCAAAACACCTTACCCTTCCTCCTCCCGAACACCCCAGCCTCCCCATGGAAATGGGGTCATGAGGTTCTTGGGATCATGCGGTTCATGGGGGCACTTGAGGTCACATGGGTCACCGAGATCACATGGGAGTCACCAAGGTCACATGGGGTCATTCAAGGTTCACATGGGGTCACCAAGGTCACATGGGTTCACCAGGTCACATGGGTTCACCAAGGGTTCACATGGGGGTCACCAAGGTCAGAGGGGTCACCAAGGTCAGATGGGTCACCAAGGTCACATGGGTCACCAAGGTCACATGGCATCACCAAGGTCACATGGGGCACCAAGGTCAATGGGTCACCAAGGTCAAGGGGTCACTAAGGTCACATGAGGCCACCATGGTCACATGATGGCAATACACCATGTCTAATGATGCACCCTCCCTGCTCCTGCCTGATGAACCCGACCCCTCCCCAAATGAATGGCACCAAAGGTGAAATGGGTTACAAAGGTCACATGAGGTCACAAAGATCACCAAACCCCCCCCAATGCACCCTTCCCCAACTATCTACCACGCACCCTCCCAACTATCTACCACGCCCCCTCCCCAACATCTCACCAGGCCCCTTCCCAATGCACATTACCCTTCCCCGAAGGATGCACCCGACTCGACCCTCACCGAAGCAACCCGACCCCATCACGACGCACCCGACCTCATTGATGCACTCAAACCCAGACCGACACACTCCACACCTCCCAACACCAATAACCTGCCCCCAAACCCCACATGTTCCTTCCTATAAAAACCCCTTCACTTCCCCCTCCCCACCCTTTCCACAAAACCCACCCTTCTCCCCTTCCCCATGACATGGGGTCAATGAGGTCACATGGGATCACCGAGCTCACATGGGTCACAAGGTAACCTGGGTCACCAAGGTCACTGGGGTCACAAGGTCACCGGGCGTCACCAAGGTCACCTGGGGTCACAAGGGGGCATTGGGTCCCAGGTCACCTGGGGTCACCAAGTCCATGAGGTCACCAAAGTCACATGACGTCAATTCACCCACCCACCCCTACTGATGCACACGAACCCGCTCCTGCCCTTGATGCACCGGACCCCTCCCCAATGAATGGCACAAGGTGACATAAGTCCACAAGATCACCTTACCCCCTCCCCGATGTTCTTTGCACCCTTCCCCAGCGATCTATCACGCCCCATCCCCAATGCCCCTTACCTTTTCCCCTCCACGATGCACCCCACCAGACCCCTCACCTACCACTCCCAACGCTACTCCACTCCCACCCCCCAACCTTCCCCAACACCCAAAACTTTCCTCCTAAACACCCCACCCTTCATTCCCAACCCCCAAAACACCCCACCCTTTGCTCCTCCCCAACACCCCAGCCTTCCTCTTCCCTAACCAACTAAGGCCTTCTCCCTCCATATGATCACAACAGGAATGTATGGCATTGTCCGTTTTTATTATAGTAAAGGAATTTGCATATCCGGTATTGTTTAAACGATACAGAAATATGCATTTTAATTAGCTCATTGCATTCCTAAGCTGGCATGATCACACTTTGGAGAAATGGCAAAGAAGATGCGACCATCATGGGTTTGCATGCAATGGAAAATTTGCATATCGACAAGAACTGTTTCAAAAAATATTAGTGTTCCAGATTTTGCAATTAATTAGCTCATTGCATATTAAGTCGCCGAAATATGCTAAACGTCTACTCAGGGGAACAACTCGTTAACCTCTGCTTCCTTCTGACAAGTTACATCATTATACACCTTATGGAACTCCAGATAATTGTACACAAGTTTCGGGAAAGGGTTAACATTTGACTGACATGAGGTCAAAAGGTCACATTGAGGCACCAATGTAGCAAGAGACACCAACATGTCATCCCACCCGGCCCCCTCCCTTTGTACCAAGTACAATTATCGTAGCCTAGGAACTTGGGAGATGCAATATATATATAGTACTAAACGCTGACTGAATATAAGATATTTCTCGATGAAGGTGTGCTACTCAATTTTTCAAACAAATTGTGTTTGCATATTCATAATGCCTCTGCCATCTAATAATACTTTCTTGATGTACATACAAATCATTATTTGCTGTATAGTTGAGAAGAAAATCTTCAGTAGCAAAGTTTTCGTTGTTTATTATTTATTAAAATCCCAAGATTAAAAGAATTAGCTTGACTTTTAGCCTTATAAATTATAATCGGGCCGGGTGTACCCGATGCCACACGAACAGCAAAAATGACTCGGAACATACTGACCATACACAACTGAAGTAGGCACTAATTCATATGCAAAAAACGTGAGCGCAGGTGCGGGAAAAAAATGGGGAATATGGGAAGCTTCCTTCACGGGAAATCTTGCATCCTCGCGGCGAAAAGGGAAAGAGAGGGGAGAAGAAAAACTAAATGCGAGAGAAGAAAATAAAAAAAAAGGTCATGAAAATTGAAGTAGAGTCGGTTTTTTCTCAAAATTAAAGTGCGAAATAAAATAAATAAATGAATTCCCGAAATGTCGCGGTGGGTTCCAATTTCACTGCTGATTAAAAACGGTCGGGAAATTCCAAGCCAGTCTTAAGCTGTCAAATATACTGACTTTCATGACTTTTCAGGCTATGACCACAGGTAATCACGTCAACCACCTGTAATTTATGATCACAAATTGCCAATACACGGCGAAATATTCTAAACCTGAGTTCTAAAACATTTGTTTTGTGTCAAATACCACCGCGTTGGGCCATGCCGTCGGGGTTCGGCGTTGGTCATTTTGTACAGCTTTTTTCAAGCTACATGACGTATTTTTTTAGCAATAATAAAAACACATGATTATTTCGATTTTCAATCTATGTCTGCTCATTCTAAAATGATTTTTTTATTTCGATTTAATCTATTAGTCATTTCTAAAATGATTTTTTAAAAATAATTCTGACAAATTCCCGTTGTTTATTTTGGTTTACTTGCCACTTAACATATGAATGGAAGATATGTTAACTTGGTTGTTTGGTTGATCCATTTAATACATGGGGGCGAGGTTATGTCACGTTGCATGGTCCGCTCAGGCCATAGAACTGATGTAATTTTATGTTACATAATATTTGAAAAGAGATGTGCTAGAAACAAAATACACAAAAAATATGAATAATCGATTTCTGTCGATTGTGTTTTTTATTCACGGAATTGAAGGGGATCATAAGCGTTCTGACTGAGTCTGAGAGAGAACCTGTACGTAACCGGCATGCGCTTCACTTGTCACAAAAATTTAGAATGCGAAAATAATTATGTGGCGGGCCAAGATCGTGACCTGGGAGGTTGGACTGGGGAAGCAATATCGAACGAATTGTGGAAATGTTGAAAGGGGAAATTCCCAGTGGTCTGTCGCGTTGTGAAGATTGATATCTTTAATTTTTGTCGTTCTTTATTCTCGCGGTGTAGTTTTAAAAGTAAAAATTGTCAAGGAATATGGTCAAGTAATTATTTTTTCTGATTATATATAGTGACTGTTCGGGAGTAAAAGGCAGTTAAACCAAAACAATTAGCGATTTTTTGACTTGCCCGAACAACAATATCCAGTAAGTGCAAAAAATAAGTAAAGGAGAAGCACAAAGCGTCAAACTTACGTAAACTTGCTTATATTTGTCAAAACTGATTCCAAAAGTTGTGTGGTTTGTCAAATGTCAGCTTTTTGATAGGTAGGCTAATCGCACTTGCTGAGATTATCATGATGTTCGCTACACAAGTCATTAAAGTTTTAATCTAGGGCACAAAATAACAATATATGTAATTATTTAGATTAGATACCGATGGAAATAATTTTTCTCTCAATAAAATTATGTTGGGATTTCTTTTTACAACAAACTGTTCAAAAGCTTGACACTTACGCGTTGGTGCTGTGTATCATAGCCTAACACGGACACAGGCTGAGTTTGTCAACGATACTGTGATACTCAAGGGAAACCGGAAATCCAATGAGTGTAAACAGTGATGAGTTCCTGAATATTTTAATGCACTATCTCTATGCCTAACGTTTTATCGTGGGAATCTCTACATGGATCAAAACTTTGTATTTTGAGGGCTTATATCATGAAATTATGTCAAAAGTGGGGGGGGGATATATATATACCTGATATAAATAAACAAGCATGTTTGGCTCGCAGAGGCAGACTTTTAGTAGGAACACAGTAAGTGCCATGGTGCAGGCGAGAATCTGAGCCAAGGCCGGGGTCATACAGACACATTCATAACACAACCAAATCACTCGGGCGCAAGGAACAAGAGGCCCGCAAATCCAAACCCACGCTCCCACGTAAACTCAGGTCTACTGATACGATAACAAACACCGCCCCCTCTCGAAATCGTCATAATGACGAAGGATCGGAAACACATGCGAATTTTATACACTGCTTGAAAATCAGATTTACCGAAACAAACACCTTCCCAAATGACATTTACACACACCAAATTTCAAAATCCATTTCAATGAGTTTATCAATAAGAACAGCTGCAGAACGGTAATTTTCCGGGCAAATCAAGCAAGCATAAAAAAATAGTAGGGGTTACACAGGGGCAAAATCGGCAATTTTCCCACGGTGATGGCAAAGGCTATATTAATTACATTAATAGGCCAATAACCCAATATGAGTATGTTACAAAATCAGTTCACGCAATCTTACACTGTAACATTGCAAATCGGACCAATCCGTGAAGTTGTACTCATTTTTGAGATCAAGCGTATCTTTTGTTCTACATATCGCATTATGAAATGAAATAAACGGGAAATAAAAGAGTATAGTAGCTTAAGAGCATACCACACAAAGACCATGCGTACTTTAGTTATTTACAAAATGCCTGTTTCCGAGTCAGTTAACATTTTTTGGGGACAGCATGTAGTCGGGGGACAGGAATAGGCGACCAATTGCGCGTCTGACGAAATTTGACGGTGCAGAACAAATGTCGACCGTGAAGAATATCGGTGAATATTTAAAGCCTTATTGAAAACCGAAAGGTTCTTACGTGAAATTATCGTGTCGTTTGTGGTCGAAAACCCCAAATCAAATAGGGCAGTTTGACATTTTAAATAATATTTTTGTCGAACATGCCCCGCCCATAATACACATTTCAACCAAATCACAGTCCGCCGCCAGGCGTTTGACAACCTTGACCATACGCAGACCCCCCACCCCCCTTGGTCGTTAATTCTTGTCCCTGACTATAGGCACCGCAAGCGTTTTGATCAATTCCCAGATGCATTGGAATCTGCCTATAATGTACTGTACTAACACATGTCACTACTTAGGGATAAAAGTGTCCAAAAGTTCAAGAACACACAAGACTTTTCATGATCATGAAAAACATTCCCTAAGTACTAACACTTTGTAGGCTAAAAATGGGTGTAAAACGTCTGGGTTTAGTGTTAAGAATAGGATTTTTGTGGGATCCAATGACCTTATTGAGGTGTTGAAATTTCCCAAAACTGATGGCATTGTGGGATTGACTACAATTACACCCGTGGTTATTAGGTTATACAAGGATGTGTTTATTATGCTCTGTAACTACCCCCAATGGCTTAAACTGTAGGTGCCACTAGGTGGAAGGAAGGAAGTAGTGGATGTGGTGTTGGTGTAGATAGACAGTACCGGAGTAGACACATAGCTACTCCGCGGTTACAACGATGCCATTGAGAGTGGATGGATGGAAAAAAATTATGAAATGAGGGGCGCTATACACTTGTTCTCTGTTTAGCATTTTTTGAACGTGTTTTATGAAAATCATTAGGGAAATTCAAATCGGGCATCATCAACAAAAACCCCAATTCCCACACACTGTAATAACCAAATGCAAATATCTGCACAAATCTCTGAAAAACCAATTGGTCAAGAGAAATACCGCGCAGCGCTGAGAACCAGTGTAACCATGTAGCTTTACTCCCACGACGGGGGAGACAGCCGCTGGGTGTACACTATCCGTCTATGCGGCAAAAAATACAAGGAATCCTGGCCGGCGAGGGTACGTCTAGTGGGTAGGTAATTCATATCTACTCGGTGGTAGCCGTGTGTAACTACATGAAGAAATTGGCCGGTATGCTACATTTGTATGTAGTCTTACTGACACAGACCAATACTAAGGACTATTACAATAATACATTCAAAGTGGTCATAAATCTCAGTATCATTAATGGCATTATATGCTTCTGTAGTTACCAGTCAAGCGTATGTAGGTCCAAACTCAGTAGGAAACACATTGTCTCAAATCTATTTCACCCCAATTAAGGTTAACAATTTGGCCTACCTCAGCTCGTCCGAAATTTGAGTAATTCAAACATATGCTGCTATGCCACAAGGGAGACTCTTATAGATCCAATTTAGGCCTAATACCTCAGAGAGTGTGGCACAAAATCCCATAGGAAGCAAAGTCTGATTTTTTTTATCGAATCTTTTTTAAAACAATCCACCTTTCAGGAAAAGGCCACATTTAAAGGTAGACTAATGTTGCCATGCATTTCCCGTATTTTAGGAGAAGAAACATACTAAGTTATGGTGGGGGTAAATTTGGGTTATGAAAGCTTCCAGATTTTAATATATACTTCTGATAGGGCATTTGAAACAGTATGTTACTCCCTTCAGCTCGAGGACCACGAATAATCCGTAGAAATCTGCATAAAATACTATTAGCTGAGGCAATGGGGGGGGGGGGTGGGAAGTGAATTTCTGAGGGGCAAAAAATCATCAAAATCAACAAAACTATGGCTTATTTGGTTTTGTGGGAGGGGAAAATGGTGTAAGGGCTTGATAATGGGGAAACGCCCCATTCCCCCTCTTGGCATCACAGTTGTGCTTGTATATATGTTTATGTCAAGCTTAAAATTCTAAATTACGTTATAGTGAGCACTTAAAGGTGAATTTGTTTATTGTACTTTACTGAATTGAACTTTATACAATCGATTTATAAAACAAAAAAACTATTTGCAAAATTTGAGTTGATCTGTCTTGCGGTTTTGTGTTATGAGGCAATTGCTTGTTCCCACGATCCATAGGCCACTGTGCTGTAATTATGTCAGTTTTTTTAAAACGGCAGAAACCATACAAAATGTGCCATTTCTTACAGATACGACCGAACTTGCAAGTAAGATTAGGTACACTTGGATTACTGTTGGTTAACGGTTCAGATGATATAAAAATCTCAACTTTTTAGCGAAGTCGGGGGGACGAGTGAGGATCCGAAATGACCATACTCAGTGAAGGAGGCGGAAAGTGGTAGGTACAACATGCTGATGCCATTCGTTCAATATTTGGTTAAAACTACTGTTTTTGATAGCTTCCTGTATGTAAACTCTAGGGCACATACATAATACACAACCCCTCGTGGATACACCGAGCACACGCAAAAAAGCATTCTTCTGGTGCGCTAACAGCAGGAGTACCGGAATAACATTTTATCCCTTGGCAATATCAACCACAGACATGTCCAAGTGTCCAAATAGTGCCGCTCAATAAAAGGCACTTGCCATGATTAAAAACAGTTATTTTAAACAAAATTCCTTTCATGCAATGCCCTGTCATGACACAGCCCAAATCTGGTGCACTGAAGTTTGAGCCACAACACCTAAACACGAAGTTCCTTCCCCAAACTTATACATTTCATGTCAAGGTTAGTGTGTACGGTTGGATACAGTTTTTAATAGGTTTTAGATTAGGGATTTAAGGGGCCAGTACCAAATCACTCCAGGTTTGGTGTACATGGTAGTTAGTTCCGGTTAAAAAAAACAAGGGCCCTTAGTTGTGATATTTTGGTGTCCTGTCCGAATCAGTTTTCCGTGAGGGTAGCTGTTATTATCAAATCAGAGCGCATAGCAAGTACAATACTCTATACTGAAAAATAGTGACTTTCGATTTATGTGATTACAATAGGCCCGGAAAGAATACCTGGTCGGGACGGTAGGAGCGCCCGTGACATCCGAACATAGCGGTGGCGCTGTTCACGTGCTCTTATCGTAAACGTTAATCGGAATGTGTAAGTGAATTGAAGGCTTATATGCAAGGTTTCATGTCTGACCATGTGATTCATGCATTGAAAATATTCAAAAGGATTTTTCCGTTGGTGGAAAAGAGAGTTTCTTGAAACACATTTTTACGTGCTTTTCAATGGGCAATTATGGTACTGTGCTCCCTAAGGTTGAGAAGGGAGCAGTCCTGTAACCAAAAACAAACAGCCCTTAAAAGGGGGGAAAAGTCAAAACTTTTGGAAGAAAAAAAAATCGCCCCCAAACAAGGTGGTTCTCGAACCACTCTTTTGTGCCTTGTTTCCAGATCCATCTTTCATTCACTCTCTGCAACAGTTGGCCTCGAATGACCTGTGACCTTGGTATGTGACCTAAACCCTAAAATGACATGGGCAAAAGGGGTCTTTAGGGTGAACCTATGACCTGAGTTTGGGGCAATTGGAGTTCTGCACGACGCAATTTGAAAAAAGTTAAAGCAATATGAAATTTATGAGAGCGCCCCCAATTTTCAAAATTGATATTTTGGCCCCATTTACGTTGGTGATCGTATAGGACACTATACATGCGAACGAGAATGCTTAAAAATGGCGTTATTTATCATAAATAAGCGATTTGTAATTAGCCACCCCCTATGGATCCCAGTGGACTTACGGCAGAGATGGAAATGCTACGTTTATGTCAGTCCATGATTGGACATAGTGCCACCTCGAGAGATAACCTCTAACTTGATTTGCGCTGAAACAATTTAACCCAATAATGGATGAACGTAGACACGTACATGCGCTAGTGTCTCCGGTCATTTTCAATGGAAGGCCGTGTCAGCAGCCGTTGATTATCGGGGATCCCAATAATAATTATTCTAATTAAAAAATTCATTCGTTTGTGAGACACAGGGACTTTCGAGCTTTTAACCATCACCGGTTGATTACTAGCCAGTTACCAATGCAAACGTGTAAAAATCTCAATTTTTTGAAAAATTGGGGCGCACTTCAAAAAAAGTGCTTAATATTGCTTTAACTGAAACTATTAACACAAAACACACACCAAATTCCTGGTTATAGGGGACTGCAAGAAGATTTGAACGTTTACTTGCACACAGTAGTCTGACATGACTCTCAAGTGAGCTCCTTATCACTCTAAGAGTAGAAATAAGTTAGGAACGGGGGGGGGGGGGCACCTCAAACTTTTTTCAGGTAGGGAGGGGCGGGCCCCCGATTTCCGAAATTGGGGGCTTGGGAACGGATTTTTTCTCCGAAATTAGGGATGGAACTGGAAATTTGAGAAATTTGCAGGCTTGGGAAGCTGAAAGTTGGACAAAATTCAGCTTCGAGGTCAAAATTTCTGAAAAGGGGGCCTAAGAACTAATTTAGGCCTTCAACTGGGGGTTTGGGAACGGTTGGAGAGACGCGCAAAGGGGGGTCTTAAGGGCCGCAATACCCGTACCTCTTTCCAATTTCTCAGTGCCCCCCCCCGGGAGTTTAGGTTGATTAAAGGTGGTGGATTGGGTGTGTTGGAATTAGAATTAGGATGGGGGAAGTTAATATGCAGGTACTGTGAAGTCTTTTAATTCCCAGTTACTAACCATCCAGTAATGTGTGGCATTTTTGTGTTTTACTCTTTGTCAAAGTACCCGTTTACAAGATAAGCGTACTTAAGCTTGATGTGCATAAATGTGATCGTGCGATCTACTGCTAAGCCCCGCCATTCTTGATGGCGGCGTTGTGTGTTGACCCTCTTGTTAACGTATTTTGATAAAATAAGATACATGAAAAGTATCGCTATACCACCGCCCCCAAACAACACACAAAAACATCTCCAATTTCCATCATACCTACAAGGTTACTTTAAGTGCAAAACCTTAGAGTATGATCAGGACTGAAAAGGCATCATTCCTTAATTCGAATAGTAATACATGACAGTTTGTAGAGACGACGGCCAACAAATGACCATATAGGGAACCGGCGTAGCCAGCTTTTTTTTTCAGGGGGGAACAGGGGGGGCAACACATTTTCAGGGGGGGGCAAGGGGGGGCAAGCATATTATAGTAAAATTTGTAGTATAGTATATGGCCCTATGTAAATCACTAATTTTTCATGGGGCACGATTTCCCCACAGGGGGGGAAGCTGCCCTCCCCCTGCCCCCCCCCCCCTCTGGATACGCCACTGTAGGGAAAGGTCACAAACACATGGGTTCATTTTCAGGCCTTCTAATTTATGAATGACCCTTTTTCATGGAAATTTTGGTAACATAGTTTGTTTTTTCTCCAAAAAAAATTTCTCCAAATTTATGGTTTGAAAAGTAGTTAAACTTTGTTTCAATGGAAGCCAAAATCTTCTAAAAATTGTTGGAAAATTGGTCCAATTTCCCCAATATGAAACCAAATTTTCCAAATTTGCCTAAAAAAGGTTTTAACTTCCAGGACAAAGCTGCAAATTTGTTAGATTGAAGGTATAACCACTTAAACAAGAACACAAACTTAACAAATGGCAAACTATTGCAGATGAGGCCTTCTTGCACTGAAACTCAAAGTATCCTAGCCAAAATGCACCATACATAATACTGTAACCCTTTCTCACAGTTCAAAGGCACCATCAAGTACCTGCGATATCAGACCACCTCAGTTTCTAAATGTGGCTGTATAATACACAAAATAGTATGGGATCAGATCTTGCATTCACCATTTCTTGCCATCACTGAACTGTTAATCAATGGATGAGATTGTTTAAGGCTAACAGAGAAATGACAGGTGTTGTGCAGGTTGCTGTAGGCAGTGTTTGTACATATCCGTTGCTGTCCTAACAACAGGCAGGCATGCTACGCACCACTCAAATAACCAACAAAAAATACCCCCTTCCTCAAGTAACCAAAATTCACTTCCTCATAATGTTCTGGCAATTGTAGCTCTCGAGGTGCACCCACCCCCTGTGCCGTTAGGTTACAACTCTAGTACTGACATAGGCAAGTTATAGTGCACACACCCTAGTGAACATACACTGCCAAAGTTGTAGGAGTGCCCTCCTCGAAGTTAGTACCTCCACAGAGCAAAACCTACCCACATGGTTATCACATCCTCCAGCTGCAAAGAGTGGGGGATCGACCCACCCAAACTTCCTCCGGTTATACATACCGTACCATAGTTTGTACTCCTTGGGAGGGAAAATGATCTTCAACCTTTTGGGGATGCTTTTAGTAGTTTTCTAACATATAGTTTTGCACCCCAAAGTCTTTTTTCTATCTTACAGCCATACAAAACAAACTGAATGCCTGCACATTGACACCAAAATGACCACCACAGTCCCTTTCTTTAAATCAAACCCTTTAATAGTTTAAAAGGTTGAGTGGGTACACTACAATTTTGGAATAGGGCATGTTGAAATTCACACCCGAAGCTCTATAAAACTCATATCCTCCCCTTACCCATTTGAAATCACCTGTCCCCTTACTACAAAGCATGTTTGATGAACAAAAAGACCCACCATTCCAATACAAAAATTAATGTGGTCACTGATTGAACATTGGTGGATCAGGAAGTTGGGATTAAAACAAGTAAACAAAGTGTTTCTCATTCACCCCCCCCCCTCCCCCACTGATGGGGTGGGAAGAACAACTCTACTTCAAATATTCACACTTAAAGGTTGCGGTTCCGATCGTCTTTGGAGACCAACCAGATTTAACCGGAAGTAGATTGTCACGCTCGCGGGCGAAGTCGCGCGGACCGCCGCGGCTGTGGGACAAATTTAAATTTGCTTATGGGCGGATGTTTTAATTAAGTTATGGTATTTATGTTGGATTACGCCAAGACGTCTTTGTCCTCCGTTGTTAATTTTGCTCGAGCGGGTGGATTTTGCTCCGTGTTATTGTCTATACGGATTCCTTGTCATGTGACGTCAACGGCGCTAAGTGTGGGGGGCGGGGTCGGGAGCCTGGAGAGCGGTAAATCTGGATTCATTCCGAATATTGCGGGGGCCAGCAAGCGGGCTCTGTCTCCATCAAAAACAATTGTTCCCCCGTGAGGTGTAGTTCTTAGTGCTAGGTTAGGTGAGGTCAAAGGGGAGGGGAGGCGGGCAGGGAAAGGGGGCGGGGGGGGGGGGAGGGGGGCGCTCTCTAACACCCTTCTTCTTTCTTCACCAGTTCGCTATCTCCACCACCGGCTCAAAACTTCGCCCATCCATTCATCTCTCCCCAATCATTTCTGTACTCCCTAGACCTCTGTCGTGGATGCTGTGGTAAGTTGTATGCTTTCTTGTAATAGTTTTGAAAAATTCCCCAAAATGTGGCGTGTTGTTGTTTGATATTGTAGGTCTGCAAAAGTTGTTTATTAAGTTTATGGGTGTTTAAAGCTTTGGCATGACGTGAACACTTACACGGTGGTTGCAATGTGTTGAATCCTACATTCTTTTAATAAAGCACGCATACAGATGAGGATGGTGATAGCGATTGATTTGATCATTCATGACAGGTGTGAAAATACATTGAACTGAGGTAATCCGTTAACGCCGTTAGTGGCATGTTTGAGAATTTCACGTATGATTCAAGAGTACAGAGAAAAACCCCAAAATTTAAGTTAAAGGAAGCGAATAAATATAAAGATTTGTGTGAATTTTTAAAGGTTGGTCAGTTTAATTTGAATTGTTAAAATGGGAGTGTTATTTTTGGTGTTTAGGACATACTTTTTGAGTTGGGCTTGTTTCCACGGTGGGAAGAGTGTGGGACAGGCCTTTGTTTCGCAAAAAGAAACACGAAGTGTTATAAAGATTGAGGGCCGTTGTACTTGGGCAATCTGAGTAGGCCTTTAGCTTACAAAATGTTGCATCCGCTGCTGTTGAAGATGATTAATTACGTCTCAGCCCTAAGAGGCTAAAAACATTAATTCTGCAGGGGTTGTTAGAACTTTTGGAAAACAATCAATCCGTTAGGTGTACCCGTTAGAACTTAAAAACATTAATTATTAAAAAAAAAAAAAAACTTTTGGATTAAAAAAAACACAATCGTTATGTTGTACCCGTTTAGGAAATTTAAAACATTACTTCTGATGGGGTGTTTTGTGTGTCAGAACTTTTGGAATAAAAATCCAATCCGTTAGTCGTACTACGTTTAGGAATTAATAGGGGTGTTTGGACCTTTTCGATAAAAACTCAATTTCTTAGGTCATTCACGCTTGGAAATTAAAATATTGATTGTTGAAAAACTTGTGATTTATTATGTTGGGAAATGAAAAGAGATTCCAAATGTGAGGGGAAAGAGATATGAATTTCAATTGAACTGTGTGTGTCA
>JAMKCH010022326.1:0-20397 GCA_023653785.1 Ophioderma brevispina | reverse complement strand
CAACAAAATTATTTAACCATAACAATGTTAAGGTCAGCTATTCCAGCATGGACAACATGGGGCCAATGTCAGGTAGAACCTTCAGTGAACCTAACGTTGATAATATATTCAATTTTTTTTGCATGAAAAATTATAGTTAAGGGTGTGTAGAATAAGCATCTGGCCGGTGCCACCTGTGCATCCTTGGGCATTTTGAGAAATGCCAGATGTCTGGGCTTAATGAGAATTATAATTCACCCTATATCATGCAAACTAATGTAGTTACTAGATATACTATATGATCCAATGACAAGTGTTGGCCGTGTCACAGTAAGTCTACTTCAAATTCAAAATGTGAACCCAAATCCAATACTTTTAAAATATGCCCTATTACAACACATCGCAAATACATGCGATAAAAATAGACTTGAACTACTTATGGTTATGTTATTAGACACAATTAAATATATTTCTGAACTTTTAAATTGTAACATGGCGTCCATCAATATGGCAGCCGAACGGGAACATCTCAAAGATATTTACACAAAATTTATAAGTATTACTCCGTCATCGAAATCAATGGTTGCCATGACATGTAGACATGTCCCTTGATCCTTCCTCATGTACACATACATTTTCATTTGTTAATGCGCCAAAAATCGAATAAACCAGTATGGTGGCAAAGTTTTCAAAATACCATAGGAATTACATTTTTTTACATATATGCACTCAATTTCTAATTTGACACATTTTTATTCATCGGGATACTGGTATTACTTGGTTATGATCATAGTTGCATTTCTAATTGTTGCATTGACACAATAATTTATACTTGGAGGTAACTATTTAGAAATTTGTGTCGAGTGTTTTTTGAGATATACACGTTGTTGGATCCTATTGATTGACCTCATGTTACAACTTTAAAGTATCATAGATACATTTATTGTATCTAACAACCTACTCCTAAGTACTTCAGTTTATTTTTTATTGCAGGTATTCGCTGTTATAGTCTATTTTACATTGATTAGATTTGGCTTCCATTGTGGTAATGAAGTATGACTTAATGTTAGCAAGTGCCATACACTTGTTCATTGGTCCTTATTTAGCTAGTAACTCCATAGTTTGATATATAGGGTTGAATATATAATTATCCTTTATTGGGCGACGCCATCTTGGTTTCTCAAAATGCCCAAGAATGTCCCATGTGCACCCGGCAGTCTTATTCTACACATCCTAATCTATCATTTTCACAAACATTGTGTAGATACTCAACTGTACGGTCAGGGCATAATTTGGACCATATCCCCCTACTACAAGATGATTAAAATTCTAACAAATCAATCCTCCGTGAAACAGACCAAACCCCCACAAAACCTGACCACTGCAGAACACCCCAGAAGGTCCACTAGCGGGAAATGCCTAGTCAAAGCGGTCAAATTCTATAAACTACAGTCACCACCGACCATAATTCAAAACATATATTGGCCTATGCGACACGAAATTTATCTAGATGGACAATCACAAATCTTCGGTCATAACTGCTACACAAAGGAAGCAAACGGCTCTCAGCAACACTTCTGGATCTAAGGAACAAAGAACATTAACTCTATATTAAAAATGGGGGAAACAATTCTCAAAAGTGCAACTCTACTCAAATGCTATTAAAAAAAAGAAAAAATAAAAAAAAAAAAAAAAAAAAACAAAACGCTGTACTCTTGTATATGGGATGAAATATTTCATATTTTTCAGCAGACAAAGCAACCAACTTAACTCTAGGACAGATTAATCAGCAAGTGCCGCCATGCAAATAAGTTCCTACTTCAGAATGTCTTATAATTTCTTGATTTTACCATATTCTTGCCTGGTCTACATTTTATGAACTTGTTTGTACAGTACTGTAAGTAACATTACACCAATACTTGTTTATTGATTACCATGTTGATATACATATACTTAAGGAATAGGCACATGTATGTCTCTGACCATTGATCCGTTTTAATACCATTTTGCATTGTACTGCTTAGTCATTGACACCACTTAAGTGGGTCCCTCCCACACACCCTGGTATTATTATGCCAAATTAGCACAACCATCTTGGTCACAATGTCTTTCTCTTTAAAAGCCTCTCATCACCTGAGGAGCATTCGGGCTAACAGTATGTAGGTGAATCAAACATGGAGTAATTTTTTATGTTTCTCTTTAAATGTTATATATAGATATATATATATATAGATATATATATATAGATATATATATAATATATATATATATTATATTATATTATAGATATATATATATAGATATATATATATATATATATATATATATATACCTTTATTCAAATTCGAACCTGTAATTCGTATGGATGCAATAAATTAGTGCATTGTGAAACATCATAATATGGAATGCTGGGATCTTTGTTTTATTTTAATCATAAAAAACACCTCATCAGCGATATCAATAGACTCTTCCACAAAGTCAATAAATCAGACAGAATCGCATTTATTCTTATTTAACGACATACGTCTTCTTTATAAAAAATAAACAAAATACATGAATTAATGTTAAATGTTTTTTATTCAAGGCGGCACATTCAAATCTAGACGACAAAACGTGCATTATAATTACACACCGGTTTTGCCAGGCTGTAGGGACGGCTGCACGCTGCTGGGTTTTCTACGTCACATAGTCTTCTCTCTATTGACCGTAAGCATTATGATGATAATGGATAAAGTTGCGGCCACACGTGGCTATTGAAAGAACATAGCTGCCTTGTCAAATGTAGTATCTTGAAACGAATTTAAACACAATACAAGCTGGACATTTTGTAATGTAACTTCATTTTTTTATTGAAGTCAAACTGTTACTGCTGTGGCTGGTGTATAATTATATAGACTACTGGCCGTCCAAATTTCGCGTGATTAGATTGTAACGATGAAATCCTAAACAAACGTGTCAAGTTGTTTAAAAAATCAAACTTTGCATACATTTAATCAAAACTACACACTGAAAGCACAACATTTAATCACAAAAGGGTGTTTAGATACATCAATCATTGCCTTCAAAAAACAGACAAAAAAACAACGATTACAATATTTATTTGTGTAAACCCGAAAAAGAAAATAGTGTGCCAAAAACAATTAATCATGCAAATTTTATGTTAAATAGGTCATAACCCGAAACCACTGATGCAAAATCCTTGTAAAAACTTTTCCAGACATCTTATTATTTAAATAAGTTAAGCCAGAAAATCCTATCTGTACTCCAAATGCGGGTTTTTGCTTAACAGAGCGACTTTCGGCTTAGATCTGCTCCCCTACATGAGACTCCCTAGCATTTTCAATATGTGTGATAGTGTTAGTCTTGTTTTTAATAAACAGTCCATTCGCATGCACATGCGTTTATATTCATATAGCTGTACCCATTCCTTTTGTGTGGTATTGTTCACACTGTGCTGCAGATATGAGCAAACTGGCCGGGAGCACTCAAACTGGTTTAAGTTTTTGAAGGGGTATGTTATATTGAACTTGCTTCTAATAACGGAAAATAATTCCATCATAGATAAAAAAAAATATGAATGAACAGGGCGTCTCAATAAAAGCGTAACACTCGGAAATTGCTTGTTTTAGGCATGAAATTCGTGTGTAATTTATACAAATTGATATCAAATTCAAGATAAAGGACTTATGTGTCCAGTCAATTTTACCCCATTCAGAAGCTTTTGTCACTCTGGAGATATACGCAATTGTTTGCGGTAAGCGAAATCCACTCTGTGCCAATTTTTCACTAAGCGATAGAAACACGTTTTGAATAACATTTTCAAAACAATAGCAATGAAACATGTGGCCAAAATGTGTGAAAACTGTGAGGTAATAATTGATTTCCCACCATAAGCACTGTGTTAGTGCTTGTTCTTAGATCTCAATTATGTAAAACATCCTATCATGAACAAAGTGCATTCATTATGATCTTAGCAATTTGTCAGATGGATGTTGGTGCCTGAAACAAGAAACATGGCAGCAGGAAATGGGCAACAGTTTCAGGGTTCATGGTGTTGCCGTCTCATGAAACGCGAAACGTTGCAGAAGTCATCAGACAATTCCAGTTGCATTTTCCGGGTCAGGGAAATTACCAGTTCGTCAAACGGTGACAAGGAACTACCGGAAGTATGTTACCTATGCCACCAGTCACAACTGACTCTGGTATTCGGGAAAGACCCAAAAACTGCAAGACCAGCTGACATATCGACAGAGAGTACGGCGTGCTCTCCAAACAGATCCCACCATCTCCGCAAGACACAACCCTCTAGCCGACATTCACAGGTCATCATCAATAGAATCACCGCATTAGATTTGCAGTGGCATCCATGCGTCATGGAACACCGGCAGTCCTTAGAGGACGAAGATGACCAACGCAGGCTTCAATACCAGCAACCACGGTTCTTGTCAGATGCCTTGATTGGGGACGAAGCCACTTCTGATGAATGCCATGTGAACTCTCGAAAGTGCGGACGTTCGCCCCCAGAGGCACCCACCTGATAGACTGACTTATACAGACCAGTGAACATCGAGAGAAACTCCTTGTTGGATTGGCATGATGGGCAACGGGACAATGGTCGGCCAGCTTTTCCTCAGAGAAACATGACGGACAGCGTACTTGATATGGTAATGAACTTAGCGGTGCCTCATTCTACGTAACTAGCGGGTAGCAGCTGAACGCTAATGGCTCCATTAGGAAAGTGTGGTGGGTCCAAGATGGTGCAACATGTCATCGTGCAAGAGCTGTACCCGACAGGCTCCAGGAACTTTTGGTTCCGTGGTTGGGATGGTCAAGACGTTGGAGTTTCCCCGAGGTCCCCAGACCTGATGCCGTTAACTTTTATTTATGGGGATATTTGAAGAGCAAGTATAAAGGAACACTACCCGCGAGTATCCCAGAGCCATTGCCAAAGAAGATCCAGACGAGGTCACGCAATCAGCCGTAGCAGAGTGCCAGGGAGGGCTGTCGAGGCTAGGCAATGCGTTCACGAGCCGCAGCTGCATTCAGCGAGGAGGTGGTCATGTCGACGAGAGGAGAAGCAGATGATAAGCATTATTCTATCCCATCCAGATTATGGACTTTAGTTTACAAGAACAAGAGAAAGACTTAGTCATGGACTTATTTGTGCACAAATCGAAACAAATATGTGAACTCATAGGACGTTAACAGTATTGGTTCACGTGAACATTTTTGCAGATATGGACGCATGCGTTGTGCATGTGAATTTTGTTTGCATTACATTCTCTTTTTGCGTGCAAGTAATGTGCCACGATACGTTCAATTATCACTCCAAATTGTAGGGAAATTGTGCAATATTTTATTTTACTGAAATATTAGTAAGAGATTCTTTAATTAAGTTATTAAAAATTTTATATGGCAAAATTCTTTACGGATGCTGGTATTTTACACACTGGACTAGTGTTTTCAACTTTATTCAGAACGTGTGTTCTATCGCTATATTGAAAAGTGGGGCACAGAGAGTGGAATTCGCTTCCTGCAAAAATAAGTGCGTATATCTCCAGATTGGACAAAAGCTACGTCGATGGGGGGGGTACATGTACTGGAAAGACGATAGGTCCTTGTCTTAAAGTGACATCAAATTTGTATAAATTATCGGACACGATTCATGCCTAAAACAGCAATTTCGAGTGTACACTTTTTGAGGACGCCTGTATAGCCCAACGATGTTAAATATACTGTGGAATGGGGGAAGGAAAACAACAACGTGCATTCTATAAAAGAACGTTAAAGAAGAGAACAAGCGTAACCAAAAGGATAGGACAAACACCTAGAGCGGGCTTTGAATTGAAATGTGAAATGTTGTTGGCGTGTACCCTATGGGAATATTACAAATGCACACGCATCATCACTTTGAAACTCACAATGTGGGTGGAGTTTTAAAGGGTGAAAAAAAGGGACTAATCAAAGAGACTCTAGTGGCTCAACGATGATGACGGGGATGTATTAGACCTATGTCCCATTGCACAAAAACAGGGAAACTAGAGGAATTGCTAATTTATGTCAAAATATAGATAGCGCTGCCCAAAGTATAACTAATTCGGGCACCAAGAACAGCGCAATCTACAGGACCAATTATTGTAAAATTCTTCTTATAGACAAACACAGTGGTCTCAAATATGATCTCGCCAGACAATGGGTACAATGTCCGGCTGCTTCACCGAATTTTGCAAGGCGTCTCTGCATTGTGCTTACCAGCATTGGGCAGACCAGAAGATGTTCCATTGTCTGTGAGGGATATCCTCAATAGAGGTAGGGTCATGATCTGCTTCCA
Organism: Ophioderma brevispina; assembly: GCA_023653785.1. NCBI lineage: Eukaryota > Metazoa > Echinodermata > Ophiuroidea > Amphilepidida > Ophiodermatidae > Ophioderma > Ophioderma brevispina. The sequence continues at coordinate 14,087 of JAMKCH010022326.1, read as the reverse complement.
GGCAGCCCCACTTCATGCAAGCAAAACCTTAGATCGCCGGTTTTGGTTCTCATATTGTTGAGGCACATCACCATTCAACCCACGAGGAGTGCCAGAGTAGGGTGGTTGGGGTTTCCAGAGGTGTGTTTGCATCTTTTAGCTTGTATTAACATATATGGAATAATAAGTAAAGTGATTGCGGAATAACACTTCATCCATATACGTCCAGAGAGCCCCGTTTCACAAAACAATTGGTCTAGCTTACATTTTGGACACAGTTACTCAGGACATGTATATGTATCACGTCAACGGTGGCAAGAAAAAATACCCAACGTAAGATACGCACGGTGCCTCGGAAGGAAATGAAGAAATTGTACAGGTCCCTATGGCACTCCTGTTACATAATGCCAATACTGTCAGTGTCAATTGAAACGAATCCAGACACATTGTTACAAAATATGTAGGATTTAGTGGGAAAGGGCAATGGGATCAAATATAATCAGCGTTCAATCCTCGCAATACCGCATAGTTGTACGATCAGTGGTAATCTGATTTGGTATACTCTATAAGTAGCCCAACAGAAGTGAAAATTATGTTCACAAACGAGTAGTGGGATGAATTTCTCTGACAAGATGACAATTTGATTTCCGCTTTGATTTTCTTGCTAGGATATTCAGATTGTCAAAACTGATAAGAAACTGTAATTAGCGAAAGAAAGAGGGAAAACCGGAGCGTCGTTATCTTATTTCTCTAGCTCTGCAGGATGCAAATGGAATGACAGGAATTACAAATTCCAACAAAGGTAAAGTTAAGCTGATGTATATCAAGATGGGGACAAAGAAAAATCGTTTTTTTAAGATTGTGCATGCTTCTTTTGTGGTTCATTTGACCTAAATTGAACTGTCATGGCCTTTTTAATATATTACTGGGCGTAAAGTACCAACAATCAATAAATTGTGGAAGTATAGGCAAAATTGTTAGAAGCATCTCGGAAAAAAAAACAATTGCGCGGCTTGCAGAAAAAATATCATTACTCACCAGCCTTAACATTCTCTCCAGGCGTAGTCATGTTCTGCATAATTCCTTAACTACCAGAATAGTAAATTGAGACAAATGTATTCACGGTAGATTATAGGATCAGTCGGTATGGCCAATGAAATGGCTACATTGTGAATTGGTTACCAAAATATCAATAATCGTTAAGCCCATAGTGCAACGAACTTAACCCCAGCGTTAATACAACCATGAGTGCGTAACCGCTTGGACATAATTCCATGCACACTTCGCACTTATGTGTGCTTTATTCCGTTAAAACATGTATCATATAGATGTACGAAGGGTAAAATGTAATTTATGCCATTCTTATATCTCTAAGATGCTATTTTGGAAGTAGTGGTAGTATTAACACAGGAACAGGAAAGAAATATGATAATTCGTTTTGTGTTGTATTTGTGATCTAATTATGTGATTTACAATTGTACAAACTACAATTGTATAACTACATTTTTCCGAAATTAGAGGGTGGCCATCATGAATTTAAAACATCTCTTAAGAGTAATCTAATCCAGTTTTACTAAGAATTTAATAAAGTATATCTTTCAGTCAAAAGAAAAATCGCAAAAAAAAATCACCGTCCTTAACAGATACATACCTTTCTCCCGTCCTACAGAACATAACCAAATTCTCCCCCCTAAATTTTTCATTAAATGACGAAATGGTGAGACGTCCCTTTCCATGGGAACTACAAACTGACTGCTTTACAAACTAAATGATATCATTATTTTCATAACGTGTTTTTTCACAACCCGAAAAAAACGTCTCATAAAGTTCCGTTCATACCTCGCTGGCGATATATCATCACTTTCGCGTACAAATCAACGCAACTTATTCACATCCACTTAAAATGAATTTAAACTTTATTTGCCGTATATACACCGAATCCCGTTGACACATTCCAACACCTGCATGGCAGCCATAGCTGGGGTGCATCTGCTTGAATTCACCCAAATGTGCAGCTTAAGTGTGCTTTTGAATTCTACTAATCAAGCGTGGTACAGACGTACAAAAGATGTGGGTAGGTTTTGGGTTGGATGCCCCCAGTAATGGCGGATCAATTTCTGACCATCATTTGGCTGGTCGGATTGTCTATACCGCGCCCATACAGTATTTGGAAAGAGACGGTATTTAGGCAGCGCAAAACTCATGACACACAGCTGCGGTGAAGTATGAACGAACAGCAAAATAAAATCTTGCTTTGGGGAAATGTCGTACAATTCGCATTGAATGAGACAAGAATCAATCATGAAAAGTGATTTCCCCGCAATCGTTTGAGAAAGTATTAAAAATACTCGTGTAAGTGCTAAATGTAAAAACGTAGCTAGTTAAGACTGATAATGAACACCGTATGGTTGTGATAAGAGAGGGGAATACCAGTCTCACCAAGTCATCTTAAGTGTCAATCTATCTCAAAACATAGATGTATATTATATGTAGGGTTAAATATTTCCACATATTTAAATTTTGGCATCAAATTTTTTTTTCTTTCTTTTTTTTTTTTTTTTCTTAGTGCGCGATGCCGCGTACCCAAGGGCCCAGGCCCGTAGACAGGAATTTATGTCGGCCCTGGAGGGTGGGGGGGGGGGGGTGCGGATATGCCAGAAGTGGACCTTTTTGCGTACCAACAAAACAATTTTTGCGGCTCGCTGCGCTCGCAGGTTGACCAATGGCGGACAAACTTAAAAAATGACTCCCGACGGCGAGTTAACAGAGGTATCAAATTGAAATGAACAGTTGGAAAGATACATTAATTAAAAATATATGAAGTCTTTGGTAAACACGCTGCCAGTGTAGAAACCAATTATTTTTTTTTTATTTCAAAGAGGCATATTTGTAACAATGCGAAAAAATGCATTGCTCGAAGTCAGCTAAAAATTAAAAATAAGTTTGAATCATTGTGTTTCAGTATTACAGTTATTCAATCGCAGTCCTCGCCATACCTGATTTCGCAGTCGATCCCATGGAGGGGGGATTGGGAGAGATCATTTAGGTTCTCCGTTTTCTCACTGATTTCAATCGCAGTATATCACTGTAAAATACGAAATGGTAGTTACACTATTGTTTGATCGAGCATTTATTAATATATTATTTACAATCATTATCGATATCCCTTAAACAAATGCGGACTTTGGGCTAGAAGGAGCTCAGATGGAATATCCAATAAAGAATTAATGAAAGTTGATAAGCAGTGACCTGAATATTAGAATTAGTTTAGCTAAAACCCAGTCATTTCAAATCTGGATTAGGATTGGTTGATTAGATCGGTAAAAATAGCGGACGGGCACTATATGAGACTCGAATAATCTATTTTAGTTTTCTTTCAAACTCGAATGTATAACGTTTCAAGATAAATGCACCTTTGCAAAAATCTCAAAAGAAAAAAGAAGACAACCAATGAAAACCCCTTACCATCAGTACAAACCTCTCATGCCAAGTCCCAAGATTTGGATCACGTCTATACGCCGATGCATGAATACGTATTATCAGCGACCGCTGTTGAGATTTTTGTATAGGAAGTGTGAAAATATCAGAATCGCCGGTAAAAGAAATGCGGAGTTTTACGTATAATTTCACATGTTTGGGAGCCTTGGAATAGGATAAGAGCAATTGGGAACATAGTCAACAACATTGATGTCCATATTGGTTAAATTCAATGCCAGAAGGGGAAAAAATAATTTTTAAAAAGTATGAAAAATACACAGTTACAGGTGTAAATATGCATGAAGCAGTATCAATTTTACAACGCGATTTATAGATAGCGGCCATAGGCCCCGGAAAGGTGTCTTACAACAGCATTAAAAACCAATACAAAAACCAGTGTTTGAGATTAAGGAAAATATTGAGAAGAAAACTTCTGAAACTGCGTGCACAATTTCTCTTGGACTTCATGATATGAGATTCAAATGTTCTAAGGAGCATTCGGATTATGTGAATATCATGCCTATGTGATTCAAGGTAATGTTGGGACTCATATTTATTGTATCTATTTAGGTTAGACTGAGGGTGGCCATGGAAAAATATTATCTGGTATCCAACTGCTAATTGAAAGATGTGTGCAGTGGTTTCAATATCTCTCTTTTCTGAATTCTGCGTTTTCCATTGTTTTCTTTTTTTTTTTTTCTTGTATTGCTTTTCTTGTGCTGGCTTTTTTTCTTTTCCAGCTTTTCTCATGTGTTATATCCCACGACACAGATTCCACTGTTCTTTCTACTACTGATTTTGAGACATGTTTCGAGCGCGACTGAACCGCTGGTCAAAACGCATAATTCATTTTGAAGCCATACATTAATGCATTTATATTTATAGTTTAAAAGTGTATAGGTATTTCCCTAACACCCCTAGAGGGGGAAAACAAAATTTGACGATCACTCAAAAAAAGTGAGGTAGCGTATTTTTATTGTTAGATGAAGGGGACAATTTCCTCCTAAAACAAGGAAGGAGTCCGACCCGTGATTTTTGAAGAAACATGCAATTAAATGCAGTTAAGGGCGTTAGGGATCTTATATAATAACGCACAAGAAAAAAATCACGGAGAAGACCATACCTTTTAGAACATCAAGTTAATAAGTACATGTTACACAATTTTTGTTATTTAAGTGCAAATCAACGTGGTTGGTTGGAGCCAAGTTAAATAAGCCGTACTGCTAAAACACGAATGACACAATAGGCAGAAATATAAATATACTTGAACTTTTTCAAATTTCAAACAAATCACTAAAATCACAAAAGCCATATTTGCTAATTTCATTCGTCCGTTGGATTGGTTCTGCTTGAAAAAGTATAATGAGAAAAATAAAAAAAACTCCATAGTCAAGTATAGGTAGTTAAGAAAACTTAGACTACTTCAATACTTGTACTTGATTCGCTCAACAAATATGCTTGCCTATGTTAATGCCTAAAATGATTGTTGTGGCTGCATTGACAGCTCCGCAAATTATCCAATTAGACAGACTATTTTAAATTACTTTTACCAAAATATTATGTCTTTAAATAGAAATATATGAAAGAAATGTATTAAAAACGTTTATGTACAAGGAAGTGATCCCACATGTATAAGTTCTTCAAAAGTCGAGAAAAAGTAAGTGTTAAATATTGATGGAAAACGTTTATAAAGATTGTATTACATTATGAGAATCGTTATGATCCACATTTTACTTCTTATTCTAACACTTACAACTGATATTAACCCTGCTAATTTTGTAGTCTCATAATTTGAGTAATGTCTATTTAGCCTGGAGTACCCTGTCTGTTCAATTAACTTAGATGTCGGGGCTCTTTTATTAATTATTTCCAAAAATATACGTTTTCGAAAAAAAATCATGAAAGAAGTTGTTAGTCATCCATTGGACCCAACAAGGTCCTTGGGTTCCAACTTAAACATTGTTCTTTGGACTTTTATTCAATTTACACTGATTTTATTGGCAAATGACTCGGAAACTTTATGGCAGACTCAATTCACGAACTAATAGCCCTTGAGCTATCACACATTTGTACCACATCTCAATACAAAGGTTTGAGTGATTAAATATGTTACGCCTGACAGGACACCCTGAACGCGATTCTTAGTAGTGCCACAAGGTGCCTAAGAGAGGGGGCCCACACAAAGATTGTACAGGGGTCAATTGAATTGGAATCCATATGTTGAAAAGTAAAAAAAAAAAAAAAAAAAAAATACCATCTGATGTGTCAAATCATACGGAATTTTTTTTGGGGGTTTTTTTTCATAAAAGGTAGAGTTTTTGTAATTTCTACAACCTAAAGTTTCAGAGTTAGAGGCTAAAAACAGCAAATCATAAAAGGGTCATTTCATTTGTTACAGGGGTCAATTTTAAATTGGCTTGCTCCGTTTTGATAAAAAATGGTGCAAATTATTGGGGTAGCTCATAGGATTAAACTAAGGAATAGTTTTTAGTGTCTCAAAGCCTGCTTAAGAAAGTGGGGGGGTAACAAGATCAAGCCCCATTGAATCATGACGTTGACGCATATGTGCCCCTACATCGGAAACTAAGCATTTAAGTAGAGTTAAAAGCTATTCCTTATTTTAACCCTATGAACTCCACCAATAATTTGCAACCATTGTTTTTATCCAATCCGGACACCTTTGAAATGTGGACCCTGTACAACTGCAATTGACCCTTTTCTTGATTTTTGCTGGTTTTTAGCCTATAACTCTAAAACTTAGGCTGTACATATTACAACTATACCATTTTTCTGAATCCTTATGGTAGACACATAACAAGGTTGCTTTTCAACATGATTAGATCAATTTACAAAATGTGACCCCTGTACAACTTTGTTACATTGGTCCCCCTCCCTTAAGGCCCATTTGCGGCACTTTAAAATCACGTTTCAGGGGTCCCTGTGGCAGTTGTCAACATTTTAATCCACTCCAACCTTTTTGTACTTGAGAATGTGGTTACACAGTGTGCTGCTCCCGAGTTCTAAGGGCGCTCAAAGCTGTTACGGACAATTATTTATTCGTGGGCCTGCTTTGATTTCAGGTGTTGCGCGTGCATTAGCGATGTTGTTCGGCTCCCTTCATTCCGATCATCCGATTTGTTTGTGGCTTCTTTTGTATGGTCCGAGCTGTTCGGTTGAAGACGTGAAGTATTCCTAGTTCTATGAACCTATAGTTTGGTGTAAATCAATAATTGAGCATGTCTATATGCCATCAATCAACTATTCGCTGTTTAAAGAAAAAGTTAGCCACTAAAAGGATTGTTTCCCCATCAATCGGTCCAAAATCCACAGGGCACCGTTACACAAGAAAAGTTTTGAATTCCCGCGCTATGCATTTACTCTGCGCGAATGTCGACCGAGAAGAGCGGGCTTTGTTTCAGGTGGGGTGGGGGCAGGTGGCTAGGGTGGATGAATTGACTGCAACCCGTTTCGGATATAGAAAAAGGAAGGGTAGCTGTGTTGACAGCCTGGGGATATGTTATTATTTTTTATTTGGAAATCGACCAGATATATATATTTATTAAGATTTTTTTTTGGTAGCAAATTAATATATCGATACATATAACCAGATATCAATACCTACCTCGGTACAGCTATATAATTATTCATACTCTCAGTACTCAGGACCGTGAATACCTGAGCGCAAAGCCTGATGTCCACAGAATGACTGAGGATCACATATTATATCAAAAATAAACTATTTATTGGACGTTTTAAAACCCTAATTTTAGAGGTCAAATTATGTTTCAAATATTTTTATCATAGAAAAATTATATTTGAATAAACCATAAAATGGGTTTTACTAATAAGAACACAATTGGATAAATATATTGAAAACAAGACAGTATTTAAAAGAAATAATTACTTTATAAAGAACCCATTGCAGGAATTTTTGCCCCTGATATAGACTATTGTAGGTAAAATTTCCATGCTCAAACATTGCTAGAACGCATAACCCCCGCAGCCGCGCGCAAGGGCTGTAAGCCTGCAAAAACTAACCCGGGGATACGTCTGCTCATTTCAGTCCACGGTAAGGGTGTTTAGCCGGCTGGACTATGTTTTCAATTTGTAGACTTATGGAACCCATCTTTTTCAATTCATGCGGGGACAATTGAATATTAATTAGTAAAGAACATATTACAGATGTTGAATCTTAAAAAGGAATTTTAGTTGGGAATAAAGCAATTTTTGGAAAAAAAAATAAAAGATTGATGACGTCAGGCATTGATTGGTTTAGTATTTGATTAGGGGGACACATTCAGGTAAAAATGACCGTACGTATCCCTACATTGGAAAAAACAACCGATTAGCGTCATCGTACGGCGTTTTGTATCAGTAGGGAAAAGGTAAAATTTTTGTACGTTTAGACATAATTACACGGTTGTCTTTGAAAAAAAATAATAGCAATTTGGGCAGAAGGTCATGATTTAACATAGTCGGATTATATATATCGGTTCGCCCCCGAAGAGCAAACTGATATCTGATACCGACACGTGACTGGTACCTGACACCGTGACACCAACTATTCATTCTTACCGTGTTAATACAATACGGCAAAGGCGCAAGCTCTGTATCTCTGTTGTCACAGCGTATCGATCAAGAGTGAGACTATACATGTGGTCGTATACAGGTAGGGTTAGGCACGTAGCTCGATTGGGCATTGGGGATTTCCAAACGGTATTTGAAAAGCTAACATGCATTTACTATGGCAAGTCTCAGGTCCAGTAGTGACATAAAAAATCATCTCTTAAACCTTGGTTCAAAAGATCTTAGTAATATCATGATAACGTAAGAAAAAAATATGAAGTGCACATCAATCATGCTTCGTTAAAATACCGGTGCAAACTCAAAACTCCAGAAACTCCCACTGCAAAGTAATCTATCTCAAAAAATAATACCTAACTACGCGCCATGGCACAGAGCTATGCGCTTGTAGCCATGCGCACCGATACATCTAATATCAAAAACAAGCCCTATTATAATTATCTACACCCCAAAACATTGCAATCTGGATCAGAGTTTCCTTGCGGTTGTGGAAGCATAAGTGAAATCTTCTCTTATACCTAGGTTCGTGACTTAAAACCACTGATCTCTATACACGGATAGCTATCGCCGCGAACTATACCCACATCAAAGTGAGGAAACCGGAAATTGATCGGCGGCCCTTTTGCTCAACCCAAGAACAGGCCGTGCACGTACCAAGGAATAGGGAAACTACGGAAAAGGGACAGAATTAGGCGATTACTTGCAGTATGTCAAGGTTGTCAATGATTGGTTTGATTTTCGAGTAGGGTGGGTATGTTCGAACAATATATGATTCAAAATGTTTTAAAAAGTCTTTAAAAGTTGCCATATTTCAAGACACAATAATGATTAATTCATGCAGTAAGTGCTCTGACTACTAGTATTCACAGATAAATTAGATCGTATGAATCCTCCTTCTTTTTTTATGCTTTACGAACCCCCCCCACCCCGAGCACGGAGCTGGTAAGCTCCTAAGTGATGGACGGGGGTACGGGGGGAGAGAAGTAGCATCTCCGTGTCTTCTTTGGTACAGGCTTTAAGAGATTTGGGGCATGCACGTTTATTTTAAAATATTAATTAATATATTTTGGAATATATTCCTGGGGGTTTCGGGAATTTTGGTCGGGGGGGCATGCTCGTTCCAAAAAGAGCGACTATAGCTTTTAATGGGGACACAACCTCTAGGGTATAAAATTCACAAGAATGAATTCTGGGTATCCAAATTCAGTTGAAGATTGTTTCTCTCTTAATGGTTCAATGTAAAAATAGGAAAATGTAACCTAAACATAGATCAGCAAAATAACCCCGAGGTGTATTTTTCTGCCGTATAGCAAAAGTTGGTAAACTTTTGTTATTGGCTCCACTGAGAATATTAATTAAAAAAAAAAAAAAGTGTTTTATTTGACTAATTAAAATACAAGTCATGCACATTATGTTTTTTAGATCCACACAAAATAGTGCTAAAAAGTGGTTTGAATAAAAAAAATGGGTTTTTAAAATATTTTGGATTAATTTCATAATGCAAAGTATTTCACAACTTAAAAATTGGAACTTTTTAATTACAAAATTGTCAAAAGACTACTTAGGCAAATGACCAATGTGTAATTAAATTCGTCATTGTTGTGCTTGAAAAAACTATCTAGTCATTTGGTGGTTAAGTCGTCTTTAATTGGTCAATTAACCAGTTGACAAATTAAAATTAGTCAGTCATTAATTTGTCATTTTAAGTGTAAATGTAGAGGTTCATGAAACTATTTTGTAATCAATCGAAAACTAGTTAAAAATAGGAAGTATCTTCCAAGCATAGCAAAACATGGTTCAGCAGTGAAGAAAAAAAAAAAAAACAAAAAAAAAAACAAAAAACAATACATAATATGATGATAAAACACCTGATTTGCATGAATAATTTTTTAATTAGTCAAAAAGACACTTTTTTGACTAATTAATATTCTCAGTTATTTTTTAAAGAAGTATTTAGTCAGATGGAGAAACAGGTCCCACAAGGGGAATGAATTTCCCGCCAATTGGCCCTATTAATTTAAAAAAAACCTGAAAAAGTGTATAAATTTCACCAAAAACTGGCTCGTTAGACTTCCGTTAGGGGTTTATTTTCACTGAAAAGTGTATGGTTAGCCTTTTCGGGGTCAAGTTAAAAACCCCTGAAATGAGAATGCCAACCCCCCCACCCCCCATCGGATAAATCTCTCTTGAAGAAAAAATAATGCACTGCACGTCTATGGGGTCAGTATATTGCACCAGAAATCATTGTTTAAATCAACTTGGAAATTAAATGGAAGGAACTGCAAATTTTGCGTATTTGACCTTGGGATTTATAAGCTATTCTAGTACACTGTTTGGATAAAGTTAAAAAATCACAAGATATACCTTAGGCCTATTGTGATCCATTTCTAAATGCTATCCAGCGAAAAGACTAATGACTTAAATACTAATTTAATATTCCCATGGAGTTATTATAGCAGGTTAGAGCACAGCTATATAGTCTAGACTAGTAAAGTGAATTAGTGCATACAGTATTATGTACCGTGTATAGGCGATGACGTGGGTACATCACCAGTATCATCACACGGTCGCAAAAATGCCTAGAATACACTTCGTTACTTCTACTCAAGTTTAATTTTCAGGCAAAACGGGCAACATACTCCATACAAATTGCAAACACTTGATATTTTTCAGATATGACAAGGAATACTTTGTAAAGGCCTACCAGTATACTCATCCCATAGACAAAACCGTGCAAACCGAGTGAATCTTTTGGTAGAGCAAAAGGGCTCGCTATTCAATCGCGTGGAGACAGCCATCCAGGTGTAGAGATCAGTGGCTTAAACCTAGGAAGAACACGAGTCTTGTCTATAGTTAACAACTCTCATCCATAGATAAAGAAGCGTTATGTTGAAAAAAATAATCATGTGTTCATGGAGAAGCTCATATGAAGCGGCCCGGGGGTGCCCCCGCCCAGCTAGAAGCGCGGAACGCTTGCAATGCTCACTTTCTAAACCATTTCTATTGTAAATGTGATGAGAAACAATTTGGAACATTGGTAACGGGTTCAATTTCGAATTATAACCCAACGTTTTACGCAAAACAATATCTTAATTGTTTTGTTTCTGGTGTGGACGCCCATAGTGCCGCATAAGCCATAGGGCCCATGTGTGTGGTTGGGATGGTAACCTTGGAGTTACATTACTAGTTTAAAGGACATACTTTCTAATGAATTAGTTTTTGGTCCAATTGTTAATTTTTCGAAGAATAGTTTTGTAGGCCTATTTAGATTATTAGAGAAAAGGTGAGATCGGACAGAACGTATCGGAGGGAGCTGCGTAAACAATCTTGAAATTTTCCTTTTCCTTTAGACTTTGTAAGCTGTTTACTTGAAAAACTCAGAAAACGTCTGTCTACCAGTGAACATATTTGAATTGCTGTTAATTTGAATTGATTGCTTAATTGGATTTTGGGGAGAAATTTCAATTGAAATGGCTTTCGAAACTAGGCTGAAGCAACGAAGGCGAATCCATTATTTCAAGGGGTGGACAACAAACTAGTCTACATGAAAAATCGTGATGTCGTTTCGCCGGATATATAGCACTTGTTCAAGTGTATCTACACGTCATCCTGCGCATCCAGAAATAAGAGGCCTATGGATCTTTATCTGAAGAGAGGGCAGACAGAATTCTCCTCTTAACTAAAGGTTTAGAAATTGGGGGTTACACGTTCCAATCAATGATGTGAACCCCTGTTCTCGTTAGAGTCCATATGAAATTTTATTTGTGTATTGATGATGCTCTTGTTCAGAAGCCTTCGAGAGACCAAAATGTGAGTAACACTCATTGTATACAAAGACTTCGTGTTAATATCGCTACACAACCACTCAATGGAGTAAAGGAATTGGGGGTCAGCATGGTCAATGTCGGTCAACTCTGATATTGCAGATACCATGTTTGAAGTCCAATTATCTTTTCTTTTCGAAACCGCGTTACCGGCACCGCGCTCAGCGAACACGTCTCGGAACAGGTACTGCCCATGCAGTCTGAAACAATCAAATAAACTCTGAGCACGTAATGTCAGAAATTTAAAAATGCTGGCTCATACTAGTCGCAACAATCCCAGCTAAAATCTTCATTTCTTCCCTCGCGTCAAATCCCACACCACAGAGCCTCAAAACATCAACTGTGAACAACCTAATAGTCCCTAAGAATGAGAAAACACTAGAACGTGCTAATCAATCTCAAGACGAATCTTCGGAACGATTCAGTTTCAAACGCGGACTATGTTTCTGAATTCTCACTGAATCAACCCCATATTAGTGTAGCTGCTCAACTCTCATAATGGAAGGATTGTGTCATTTTTGATAAAAGCATGAACCGTTTCCACAGTTGTAGTACATACCCCAAACACTGTTTTCAGACATGGAGCCATTTCAGATTGACCCCTGGGGACTGGTAGAGGCCAATGACCTTTTTTGATCAAAAATGCGATTTTTCATATCAAGTGGGGGGGATGAAAATTAGTTCTTAATCAAAATAAACTTGTTTATAAGCCATTCTGTATACCTGTGACCTGTCATACAAAGTTCATGTTGTGTACAATTCAGACCATTGCATGTGTTGATCTTTAAGGGTACTTTCACCCCTATATACCTTATTTGTCCAGTTTCTTAACCCTTGTCCTAACGGAGTTATTTTTTTAACACGACTAGCGACGGGGTGTGGGGTTGCTGCAATTCCTAAAATATCAAGCATCCTATGAAGCTGATCTGACATCATCTTATAGCTATTAATCTCATCATCCAATGAGGCACAATCCAGCAAACCTATAACCGACTTTGGATAACGTCACTATGACGTCATAAGTGAGCATAGCCATTGAAATCCCAAATTTACACAAATTAAAGCAAGATGCTTGATTTTCGGCTGAACATTTTGCAAACAAATATAATTCGCCAGATTTACCCCCAGACAGAAATGAAAAGCACGAACAACAAAATTTAGCTGAGCGTATCTGTCCGGAGTAGGACCATTTATTACCACTTGTTACCAATTATAGTGTTCAAACAATACAGAGAATAAAGGTCTTGCCACTTAAAAATTACACATTTGTAATTCCATGTAATTATACCTATTGGTAATTCATTTGTTGTAATCCCCTTTTGGATTACCCTTAATTGACTGGAAAATACCGCTTATAAACCATGTAATTATACATAATGGTAATTTCATTTGTTGTAATCCCCTTTTGGATCACCCTCAATTGACCTGGTAAAATACCACTTGCCTACTTCCCAAGTAAACTACATGAGAAGGACCTATACAGTGGCCTAACCTTGCCTTACGAATTATATGAATAAAGCTGAAACAAAGTACCTCTAGATCACTGCTGACTTCTCAAATAAAATACCTGTAGAAGTTGCACCTTAAAATGAAGGTATTAGCGAATAATTTGAATAACATTAGCATGTAAATATATAACATGAGGTAAGTTCCCCTACATCTTTGTTGACTTCCTAAGTAAACTATTGTTAGAAGTTCACATGAGTTGACAAAATTAGAATTTAATACACAGACTACTAGTTTTGTTAAAGTACCTGTAACAATTTTGATGGTTCAGGTAAAGTACCTGAAATAATAATTGGCTGAAAATAATTATCATACACTGTAGAATTAATTATTATATAATTAAGTGCCTTTGCGAGTAGGTTAATAAACAGAAACCTGCCAACATTGGCAAAATATTTAATTAGATTCAAATAACTAAATATCCACAATTACTATAAATTTAACAAAGGTCCAACCCAACTGTTAAACATGAATAAAGCAAAGTTCCATACCATGAATTCATGTAAACCCACCAACCAAAACTATTCTTACATACACCAAATATAAATACACAAAAATAAAACAAAAGGGTGCGGAGGGTGGGTAAAAAATTTTCCGTCCGAGGTAAAAAACAAGCTCCTACTCCTCCGATGACGGATAGCGTTGTGATTGCTAACATGGCTTGAATGCGTGCTAAGGAATAATAGCAGAGCTCATTGGCTAATAATAAACAATAGG
>JAMKCH010022325.1:0-20391 GCA_023653785.1 Ophioderma brevispina | reverse complement strand
CAAGATGGTTGACCGCAGGCCTATAAAAGGTAACATACCTACTGTATAATTCAAATAGGTGGGTCGTTAAATTGCTTTTTAAAACCTGAAGTGACTTGGCCTCGAACTTTTCCCCCCCCCCACAAGAAAGTGTGAGGAATTCCAGAGGTGGGGACCATACACTGAAAACTGGATGGTTCTTTTTTAAATTTGAGTCTAGTGATATTTTTAGAGGAAACGAGGTGGTTACCAATCTAGGTTATTTTATACAATGAGATAAATTTGGGCAAAATGGGAAGGGGGCACAGTTATTACTGCAACTGGCATACAATAATCCAGGACTTTCAAATGAAGCTTGCTTGACTGGAAGCCAGAGGACGGAGAAGATCGAGATAGGTTGATTACCGATTGCGCCTACGTATTGCAATATCAAGCGAGCAGCTTGGTTTTGTATGCGTTGAATTCTTTTGAGGAGTGCTCAGTACATTCCACAAGAGAAGATGAGCTTCCATACTCCAGTTGGGAACTCACAAGAGTCGGACAAGCATGATAGCGGTTGTTCCTTCATTTAGATAATGCTGGAAATACTAGATTTCTGAGTTAGTCATTAATATACGTCAATAGCCCTAACACTCAATGTAACTGTTACATTCTTTTTTGTCGTTGTTGTAAACTTGAGCATTATAAAAGACAAACTATTTTTGTAGTTTCGTATGTTTCTCTCGTTATATTTAGTTTTACCAAGAATGTGTTTGTTTTGATACGTGTGTGGGGCAAAAAGTCACATGTGAAGACCTTCCAAAATAATATTAAAAACTCCCCTGCATATTTTAGTTTTGAATTTTGTTTTACTGTGCCTAAGCATTTAACAAAAACCAATTGAAAAAAAATTGTTATTGCGATTAACTATTTTGAAGTCCGAAAGGCAAAAATCCCAGATCCAAACATGATCCAAGTACTCGAGTAGCCACTATGGACAACCATACTATAGGTACCATTATCGAACTAGGCCACAAAAAATGGGGTGTCTATCCACTCAGTACGCGAGTAGCACAACCAAAATCACCTCAGTATACCATTTTAGTAATTTTTTGATCTAAGTATATTTTCTTAATGAGAGCAAACATCATTTTTACATTGAAAAGGCCACACTAGGTTTCTCTGGGTGTGTTTGTTTTTTGTTTTCGTTTTTGATTAATCTGTCATCTGTTAATATAAATTAGCAGAAAGAAAATGTTAAATTAAACACAGATGCCTTGAGTATTACTAAAGCAAAATCCTTGAAGAGTGTTGAAATACAATTCCTGAAGAGGTGTTTGAATTTGGGGGGAAAACCCATATCGGTCTTAAAAAAAAAAAAGAAAAAATGCGCAAATCCGGTGTTAAAATATCTTAAATCAGGGACGTGTCAGAACACTGGCATCTATGATTTAAAAATGTCGGAGAGAAGCTATAAATCAGATTTTGTAGTTGGACTTATTTTCACTGAACGAGTTTAACGCTTATATCGTAACGAATTTAGTTACTCTCTAGTAAACGAAGACAGACACTTTTAGATTTTTTTAGATAGAATTTATTTTTTTTTTTACTAAAAGGCTCAGCAAGATGGTTGCACCGCAGGCCGATAAAGTTTAACATACATAACATGTATAATTCAAATAGGTGGGTCGTAATTGCTTTTTAAAAAACCGGAAGTGACTTGGCCTCGAACCTTCAAAAGACGTGTGAAGGGAATTCCAGAGGGGGGGAACCATCACGAAAAATGATGTTCTTATTTTTAAATATTGAGTCTAGTGAATAATTGTAGAGGAACGAAGGTTGGTTACAATCTAGGTTATTTTACAATGAGATTAAATTTGGCAAATGGGCAGGTGCACAGTTATTAATGCAAACTGGCATATCAAAACCAGGACTTTCAATTAAGTCTCTGGCTTGACTGGAAGCCAGACGGCGAGATAGGTTGATATACGATTGCGCCTACGTATTTCAAATATCTCAAGCGAGCACGCTTGGTTCTGTATGCGTTTGAATTAGTTTGAGGAGTGCTTCAGTAATTCCAGCCAAGAAGGGAGCTTCATATCAGGTGGGAACTCACAAGAGCTCGGACAGCATGATAGCAGTTGTCCTCATTGAGTACTGCCTGATACTAGATTTCTGAGTTAGTAATTAATATTACGTCATAGCCTAACACTCACCAGTAACATGTTACCTCTTTTTTGTCGGTTGTTTTAAAGGCTTGGAGCATTATATAAGCAAAATATTTGTCAGTTTGTTATGTTCTATAGTTATATTATGTTTTACCAAGAATGTGTGTTTGATTCGTGCTGTGGGAAAAAAAGTCAAAGTCACCATTTTTTTTTTTTTTTTAACAAATATTAAAAAATCCTTTTATTTTTTTCAAAATGTTGGTTTAATGATATAGACAGTTATTATTGTATGCAATGAAAAAAATTGTTATGCGATTATTAAACTATTTTGAAGTTCCGCACAAAGGGCAACAATCCACGATCCAAACAGTGATCCAGTAAAACTACTCGAGTAGCCACTATGGACAACCATAATATAGGTACCATATCGCAACTAGGCCACAAAAGTGGGGTGTTCATCCACTCAGTAACGCAGTAGCTAAACCCACATCACCTCAGTATTACCATTTTAGTAATTTGATCTACGTATATTTTCTGTATGCGAGCAAACATTTTTACATGAAAAGGCACACTTAGGTTTTCTATGGGTGTGTTTGTTTTTTTTGTTTTCGTTTCTTTAATCTGTCATCTGTTAATATAAATTATATCATAAGAAAATGTTAATTAAACACAGATCCTTGAGTATTACTAAGCAAAATCCTGAAAGTGGTGAAAACATCCTAAGCGGTGGTTTGAATTTGGGGGAAAGACCATAATCGGTCTTAAAAAAAAAGAAAAAAAATGCGCAAATCCGGTGTTTTAAAAAATCTTTAATCATGACGTTTCCAGAACACTGGCATCTTCTGATTAAAATGGTGAGAATGCTATAATCCGATTTTTGTAGTTTTGGACTTATTTTCCTTGACATAGTTTAACGCTTAAATGGACTGGTCTTCCTATTTCTGTGCACGGATTCACCCCACACATGCCTGCCTAAGGCAATAATATGTCCTAGCAATTATTGGGTTCCCAGATTAAAACTAAATTCGAACTATTTGTTATAACTAGTCCTCTTTTTCAAGAATTCCGATGTTACCAAAATCAAATACTGTCACCAAGGGCCCCATTTGGTGGCCATCTTGGATTAGAGGGACTAATCATACTCATACAAAGTTGTTCAATTGTTTGAAACGTCTCTCAAATGATTTGTCCTCATCACAGGATCCGAAAATTATGGTTTGGCACACATTTTATGATGTTCAGTTACAGAGATATGGTGAAAATGTATAAGGTCATTGAACTTTTGATGGTCATTGTACAGGGGGGCCAAATTTTCAAATGTTCAATCTTGACAAAATTGTGTCAAATTGTTGGTATGAGTAGTCCTAATTCCCATACAAACCAATACAAACTTGATAAGAGGAACTTACACCTAAAAAAAAAAAGAACTTTTACCACCTAACTAAACATCCTAGATATGCAAACATACTTTTCTTTATTGCTCATGCTACATAGCTCAACCGTTGTAGTTTTGAGTAAGGGTCCACTACAAAACTAAGATCCTGTCTCAAATTCCACTGATATACATTTTGGCGCAAAATATTATGGTCTAGTTTTGTAGTTTGGTAAGGGTCCAACTACAAACTAAATAAAAGAAGCGACTAGGGGCCGACCAGGTAACCCCGGCAATCACGAAGTGTGCTTATTCCGTTGTGTTTATTTAATATATTACAAGAAACGGTCGTTTGCCGGCTCAAGTTGGCGTGGCGTGGCGTGTATAGCGCTCGTCTTGTAATTTACAGGTAGTGGGTCCGATTCCCACTTCGACGCAAAATTTTTTACTCCATGTTTTAGCTGAGCGGTTGCTCGTCCCTGGGAACTGTCAGGCGGCTGAACGCGATTGCACGTATAAGGTTACCTGGTCCGCCCCTATAGCCCGGCTTGTCAAACTAAGACCCTGTTTCAAATTCCAAATAACATGTGGTGCCAAAACAGTTAGGGTCTCAGTTGTGTCGTTGAGTAAGTGTTCTAAACTACAAAACGAAGTGTTTGTTCGTTTGTAAAGAGATGTTGTTAAAAATTAGTTGTGTTTAATACTTGGTGCGGGACACATTACCGGGCGTCTTAATGATCACAAGTATTTATTAATAAGGTTTGTTAGTCGTCATGGCGCGAGATAGATATCGTGCCAAGTTGTCTCACAAAAAGTAATATCATCATGGGAGGGGTTAGATTATCTTGCAAATAAAAAGTTGACTTCACAGATAAGTAGATGTCTCGTCAAGGGCTTATAGATGATCTCGCCAAGGGCACGTCACCAACCAAACCTAGATGTTGTCAGGTGAGAGATAGATTATCTTGAAGCGTTGAATCACAAAAAAGTACATTGTCATTTAGGGACAGGCATCCGAAAAAAACAGTCAGAACATCTTTTCTTTAGTCAAATTGTGCATCTCTACTAATATGAATGTTAAACAACAAATGGATTCTCTTCATTGAAATTAAAGAGGTAAATTGCATTGAATATAGCGCAATGCTGTCCCTACTTTGGAGCCAAGCAGTTGTTAGGTTGAAGGGGTGAAACGGGATTTGTTTTATACCGCTGCCCCCCTCTGAAATTGATAGGGGGGCCGGGAGAACTTCAGGAAGTTCAAGTTCAATGTAAATTGGTTGGTATGAGATCGTAAGAAGAGAAAGAGTTCATCCTTGGCGATCCTCGAACATCACCTGGCACACGCGTCGAACCTATGAATAAAAAAAAAAACATACAAGCACAAAAAGAAATACAACCGATAGGATCTTAATTTATGCTGTTCAGCTAAAATATGTTTTCACATTCTTTCCTAGACCGAGAGGAAAATCGAAATACGTTGAACATGGTATATTGCCGTGATAGAACGAGTGGAAGATCTGAGGGACTGTGAAAATAACTACAAATTAAGCTTGTTGAATTTGGACATTCTATCGCCAAACTTCGCAAGAAGAGAAAAAACACTGTAAACTAGTTTAGATTTGATTGCTCGTGAAAAAATTTATTTCAAAAACTTTCTAAGGATTATATTCATAAGATGTGGTACATACAGTTCTGGAAAACTTGTTTTGTTTGATAGTAGCATAGGCACACGTTCCTGTTTGCAGTAACGACTTGCACTTAGTCCAGGCGTCATTATTTCATTTTCCGGCCTATTTTAGCAATCATGGGAACAGGTCTCGTATAATCTTTGTAAAAAAATGTCTTAACAAAATAGATTAAAATAATGTTTTTAATCATCATCATCGCTTTCTGGCTGTTATATATAAGGCATTGTTACTTTTGTTTCATGCTCGTGGTATCTTAGAGTTTGCACCGTTATTACCTATCCCGAAAGGCGTAACATGAATCGGCGTTGCCGTTTTCACGTGACCTTCTTCGTCAGGAACCTTTCTGGTTTGAATTCGTTAGGGTCCTTCCAAACCTCTGAGTCGTGTAACATGTGCCACAGACTGATCCCAACTATCGCACAACTTTGGGTATTAGTGGACCTGGTTAAAGAAATCGAACGAAATATAAAAGCGGCCATTTATCAATAATAGTATGTACATATTTCTCTGCAAGAATTGTCTAATTCTGTGTGAAGTCTGAAAACATTGTGAGAATATATAACATAAAACGCCACCCGTTTTGTTTGTTTGCTCGTATCCAAAGTCATTGGTAATGGCTTGTGGTGGGTTTGTCAGGATTTGATGTGATTATCCGAGGGCGCGTGGATCCATGATACGGACGCTCCGACATGGCTCGCTATTTGAGGCTGGGGCGGATTGGGAACAGTTCAGGGGGTTACACCCTACTATTATTCGACACTGACGCGATGTACATGTTCAGTTGTGGCTCTCTGTACAGGGCCGACGGTTAACGTCCCCTCCGAAGGACGGGATGTGCTTTCATGATCCATTTTTTTTTTTTTTTTGCCCAATTCCAAGTGAACCATGGAGGAGAGCGGTGTAATTTCTGTTTTAATCAATAGCGGGTATACAGATCAAATCCAGAATTGGTAGTAACCGAGTAATCCCAGCAAGTGCCACACCCCCACCGGGTTCGAACCGGGGAATTTTGATTGTAAAATTTCGCCAGAGGCAAGCACCCTACGCTAGGCCACGCTTCTCCCTCAACGCAACGTTTAAAAAAATCCTGATGAAACTTGTTTGGTGTGAAATTAGCCACTTTCCTTTGCGAAGAAAGAGATATGTACAAAATACAAACATAAACGCACAATAATAGATATATACATATATATAAACATATAACTAGATTATGTGACAGATATATAGATATCATACATATACATTGCATGTACCATACACACATTACATACATATACATACCTATACACTTATATTATAGTCTGATTTTTATTGTTTTAGTTCACTGGCCTATTGTCGAGAGTATGGTTCACTTGGAGGGGAGGTGTTAATACCGAAATTTAAAATGCCGAGGATAGCGGACCACTAAGTAGAATACATTATTAAGGGTAAATGTCCTTTTATTGCAGATAAAAGCTCCGACTTTTGTATAACTGTATTTAAAGTTATTTACCATTTCACGATTTCCTTTGAGTTAAATCAGTATAGGATTGTTTGATAATAATCATGTTTGTCGTGCTCTGTGTTGTAGAAGGTGCAAGAATTTATGTAAATTAAATAAAACTTAAAATGGTATTTGCCTGAATGATATATCTGGTGGGTTATCTAACCGACATCAATTCGCTTGAAGAAGGTTTTGTGGCGATCAAAAACGCAAGCTCTTCGTTTTATACGCATAAATGGCACACAACATGTTTCAATAGGTTCTGGTCACGATCAAAATGAAACAGATGTTAATCGTAGACATGGCCAGCGATCTACAGGTGAGCCATGCAAGAATGTTGGCCTCAATCCACGACAAAAAAGTGGCATTGATTTTTCCGGATAAACGCGGAACCTCTCAACACGAATAGACTCGTCGAAAACTTTCAATGGACTGACACGAATAAAAAATCAGACAAAGTAAAGTTACATTATAACTAAATTAAAGCGCAGTGATTTCACCAACGTCATGATGAGTCCATGGAACTCTGACATCCCATCCAAAATGTTTGAAACAAACGAAATATTACAGTCCTGATGTAATGAAACCATAGTGACCATAAGCCAAAAAAAAAAAAAAAATTGTTGATGTCCTTCATCCGCACCCATAAGTTTGGGAACTCAGGAAAAAGATTTTGTTTTCCTTTTACTGTACAAAGATACCGTACCATAATTTTGAAAAATCCTAAAAAGTTTTTTTTGTTGTTATTCAAATTTTAACTTTCTGAGATGTAACAAAAGATGGTTTTTGTTTAAACATTTTCTTAGCAGGTTAGTTGGGTTCATTAATGTACAAAGATGCATTTTTGAGTAAGATTAACTGATGTAGTGTTGATTAAGAAAAACAGGTTTCAATACAGTTTGCTATTGATATTAAGAGGGTTCGTCGAGTGCCAAATTGTGTAAACACGTATTTCAATACGGAAATAAATCGCAATCTCTATAGTGCGCCAGTTTCACACTCCATAGAAAAAAACGTTTTACAACAATTTGGCACTCGCCAGTGGTGGAAAAAAAAAAAGTTTTCGACCCGACCGCCCGACCCAACTCTAAAAAAGTCATCTATGGACAATCAAACATTTTTTTTTTCGGCCTAATCATAATGGAACCATGATTGTTAAAATAAAATAGGATCAAGAAAAGATAAGTCGAAAGAGGATCTAAACAAACTGTTTCCAGGGGTAAATGAGGATCTGTCAAGACCTTTGATTTCAACCTAATACTGTCCTTTGGTGGACGTTATTGTTGCATATAGCGGAATTATGCACTGATCTGATGTAAGATCTTGGTCCATCACCAATAGGTTTATACTGAATGATTCGAAGATGGCGAGATTGTGCACTTTAAAGGCAAGTAATTACAGTATCCAACATAACCCCACAAGTGATAAGGACTGAAAGCAACGTAATCACACAAGAAAAATCAGATATTTTAGTAATTACTGTGCGTAGGCTACTACAACACGTAATTGATGAGATTCATATCTTTGAACACTGCTGTTTTCCTCTTTTGTAAGTTTTTCATTTGGGGAAAAATAGCTCATGTGTATTATACGACTTATTTCTCACTTTTAGACGACTACTGCTAATTTTGATTCTTGCGATTCTTTTGAGAGGATCACTAATAGTGCCTTTCAGCCTCGCGCGCTTCCCAGGTCTACAAGCTATTGTTATGGTGATTGCCGAATCGCACTGCAGACTCTGACTAAGGACTCTGGTGTTACACTGGATAGGACACTCAAAATGAAAGATCACACTAGGAACAGTGCACGCTCTGCGTCTTTTGAATCTGCAGATTGGACGGATCCGTATGTATACAGGTATACCTTCCACAGAACGCTTGGTTCATGCCTTTGGTATCCAATTGATTTGTGACTAATCATTCTCTGTTGTGTGGGGTCTCCCTTAAGTCATATGGATCTTTACCCGTGTACGAATTCCGCCGCGAGACAACCGCTATGATCACATTCGGCGTTCTGAACACACTGGCTAAAAGTTTAAAGACCGCATCCGGTTCAAAATCTTACTCAATACCTATAAGACACGAATGGTTATGGCTCCCCAAGTCGAGAAAATTATCTCGGAATAAAATCCAAGTATTTCTCTACGTTCATCGTTGAAAGGTCTTCTCAGCTCAGTGTATTTTGTGATTTTCTCTTCTTACTTTTTAGAGTCCTGATTCTTCTTGGCATTCCATTTTCCAGGCTTCAAATGTTTTGTTATAAGTAGATAGGCGTTATAAAGTACGATCCCTGATGGTGGTCACCGCGCCGACTCTGATACCAACTTACACTGCTCCGCGTGGACATACAACAGGGATTGGTGGCAGGTCGGCGTGTATCAACATGATGGAGATAACAGGGACAAAGGGTTATTTAGTGTCGCTTGCTTTACTTGGTTTCATTGTGGCGTTTCTTGTTGGTCTAGTTGCTTTTTCGGATGTTAGGGAGGGAGGGGGAGGGATGGGGAGGGAGAGAGAGGGAGGGAGGGGGGCGAGGGAGGGAGGGGGAGGGAGAGGGGGGGGAGAGGGAGGGCGGAGAGGGGAATAAAGGAAGTCTGTCTTCCTCTCTTTCTATCTCTATCTTTTATCTATCATTTCTAGTTCTTTCTACGAACTTCTCTATCTCTGTATTTCATCTGAGAACAACAAACTCCTGAACTCTTCAAGTTGGACTCACCTTGTACGAGAGTGCTTCTGGCTGCACAATGCGGTTACTGAGAGGGCCCCCCCACCGTCTGAATTCGCATCACTTCTAATTATAACGATTCTGTGAAAGGGACGAGATTAGGTTTATCCACTAACCTTCAGGAAGGCGTTCCCGTCCTACAACGCGTCAATTTCGTGATTGGATCTTTTGCTGTACTTCAGGATACGCTATCATGTATAGATAGAACCACGCTAAAGCTGTAGACGTAGTTTCGGTACCTAATTTGTTTTAATGTTGAAGAAAAAAATAAATTATCAAGTAACTCGGCGAGTTTCTGCCTATAAACAGTGTTTATAAGAAGAAATCCTATAAAAGTGAATAAAGCTATTAAACGCGTTAAGTTCCGTTTACTAAGAAGGAACGAGATTCTTAAAATGCCACTATAGGCATTTACGAAAGGTCGGAATGCATACCTCATAATGGCTTCCCCACCGTTCCACGAAACTTTTTAGATATTTATTGAAAATTTCAGAGCGCTCTACCACTCTTTTAGAGGCTAACATACACCGAATCCATGCAAATTTGCATGTCGAAGTTCTCCAAAACATACTAGCATACTTTTTATGAAATAATTTTCTAGTACCGAGACTTCGAAAAACATAAGATGGCGCGTGATTCAAACACATGAAAGGTTTAGAATTGAATTTTCAAAGAATTATCTGACCAAACTTGTAAAGTGGTCCTTACCTCACTCCGAAAAGATTGAGGTTGTAACAAGTAACTTGTTTTTCCGAAAGTGCCGATGCGTCCGTTCCTTCACTTTTCTCTTCCAATTTCCAGTAGTCAACATCAACGTAATCCCTTATGTTTTCGCTGTCGAAATCTGCCTTATGCCTTTCAACATGTCACTCACATTTTAAATTTTCTCTCACGTTGGAAGAATGCTCATTCAGTAAACTGTACATCACAGGAATAATGCGTAAAGTGAAAGAACAAAAGAGGCGCCAACCAGATCCCGCGATCTTGAAGTTCTTTCCATTCTCTTAGTACATTAGTGATTCTGTATCTGAGTAAGGAAATCGCTGACCCAGGACTACGGATTAAATGGCGTTACAAGTTGCCCTGTTGAAAAAATCCTATATTGACAGAGGGGAAATAAACAGAATGCTATAACATTGTCGATTATGACTTCAGAAGAAATACTCTTGCGGGTTCTTCTGTACCATATCAAAAGAAATACGGCAATATGAGTGCAAACCACAAAACCAATTTGGGAATGTGGGAATTTGATGTGGCCGGCATTGGGGGGTTCCATTGACCCACTTCTACGATCTCGTGCCTCGGCGGTATATTAATTAAAAACAAGTACAATGGAGTTGAATCATTCAGCTCCAACGCTTTTGAATTCAGAATTCAGAATTTTCGTCAAGAGTCGCTTTTACGTATATTAAAACCAATGCGACACGTCCTAAAATTGAATTTACTTGCCGCCCTTCCCCTGAGCAGGAGGAGTCATGCCGGGAGTCATGCTTACAACCAGATTAGCCCCGTCTTTCTTCAACGACAAAACTTCTCGAGAGTGAAAACAAAAACTTTATCCAAAAACAGAGTTTTTCTATAACATGTTTTCATAAAAATTATTTTTCTATCAACTCGTTAATCGAGAAAAAGGATTTTTTTATTTGATAACAGAGTTTATCGAAACAAGGTTTAATAGGTGAAAATATTTTTCGATTAAATATAACCGTCGATTAAAAAACGCGATTAACAGAGTTTTTCGCTTTGATAACTCATTTTATCGGTGTTTCCTTCGCTCCGTATTTTTTTTTCCTCTAAAACTATGTATTCACTCGAAAACAATATTTTCTTGCAAAGCAGTTTTTGCGACAGTGTTTTTCGAATTATCGTACATCTAGTTTAGCGAGTATGTTTTCCCTTCCTAAAGTATAGACAGGTTACATCCCAGTTCATAACGTCTACTTTCCTACCACTAGAAACTAGTTTTTTGTGTTGCCTAAACTATATGTTTAAAATAAGGTGACACCTGATTTTTGACTAAAATAACACCAAAAATTGGCGGCCAAAATATCATGTTTGGCTAAAAATGCTTACTTCCGTCGTAAAATGCGCACAAAAAAACACAATCTCTTCCCCCCCCTCTAAATATACACACACCTTAGACACAGATTTTGACATTGGACGAAGGAAAAATAGTTTTTTATCTCCGTAACCTATAAAATTCAAAATGGCCGCCATGTACGCTCTATACAGCTACATGACCATAAAAGTAATTTTATCTAGTAAGCCGGTGTAACAATACTGAGAGAGAACCTTGTGAAGTACAGTTGAGCTATATACACAATTTTTTTGCTGAAAATGACTAGAATTAGGGTGTTGAATAAGAATCTGCGGGTGCCCACTTGGGCATCCTGGGCGTTTTGAGAAAATCCAAGATGGCGTCACATGAAATGAAATTATATATAACCCTATATTATCAAATTATGGAGTTACTATACTAGATTCCAGTGATAGTGGAATAGCCTCTTCCTTTTTTGTAGGTGGAGGTCTGAATTGAGGGGCTAGTATATAAAAACTTTAGTCGTGTATTTGGGGTATGATGTGCGCTATAGCCACGATAGCCAACCCTGAGCGGTTGGGCCATTCCACAAGTCCCAATCAATAGTAAAAGTGATAAACCCTAGAATGTTAAAAAAAAAATCGCAAACAAAATCCAGGAATAGTTTCGTGAAGCAGGTGAAAACTGATTTTATGAATATTGAAGATAAAAGTTCTGCATTGTAACACACAGGTGACTGAGCCTTCTAAAATTTATATGTTGTGGTAGGACAATGTTTAAAACCAATTCGGGGGTAGACACACGATGCATCACATAGTATAACATACAAAGTATTGATGGACCGAACACGTAAACTTTATTTGTAGTTGGCCAGTTCTTTCAATCGATCTTTTTGTTAAAATGGCGAGGAAGAAATCGAAGATTTTATAGGTATTTCTGTCCCCTATTTTAATTAAAGTAATGGACGAAGTCCAAACTGCGCCCATAACAAACATATACCATCAATTGGAATCTACTTAGAGAGATACTATAGGATCCATGAACAAGTGACGGCACTTGTAACATTAAGTCATACTCAAATTCAAAACGGAAGGCCAAATCAATTAATTTAAAATAGCTATGAAGTACTGAGGCTTGTTTTGCTTCTAGAAAAGAATTTAGTTTGTCCCACCACCTTGTGATTACGGCTCCTCAGCGGAATAAACTGCATGTTCAAGTATATGGTGGCAGAATATGAATTCATCCCTAACGCTTAGTGTGACCAAGTGGTTTATACCGTTATATGCCCAAGGGAGGGGCGTCCATTGTTTTAAAACGAACCCAACTAGGGAACCACTTTCCCTAAAGAATTTTGTACGAAATATACCACATATCAAGAGTCAAACGGACAAATCCAACTCAGCAATAAAATGAACAATTTATAATTTGGGCGCAAATTAGGGGCAAAACCATTGTTTTCAAAACACGCCAAAAAATTGGGCAAAAAGACGGTAAAATTCCAATGAGCCATGCACTTACATCAACCTTTTGGAAACTTAGTTTATGTGATATCTACTCTAGAGAACCAAATACATATATTTAACACAAAACTTGCAGATTTTAAACAGTATTTTTTTACGGTGTGCAAATACACGCCATTTTCCATAGAGTTGTACAGTAACGGTTAGCAATGTCCACAATGAAATTGTTGTGTCATCAGTAAATAGGGTTGAGTATTGTTATTGTTAGTAATATTTGTTACTCATGATTTGTGGCACATATATCAGTAAAAAAATTGGCTATGGTTCTTCGATTTTTAAAAATATTCTCAGACAATTACAACAACAAAAAATCGACCAAAAATGAAAAAATCCCACGCGTATAAAGCGGCCAGCGCAATAACTAATTTTGAGGTCCATAGGAATCCCCTCCTCCTTGGCCACTTAAAGGGGGATGGTCCGATTTAAGTATGTGAAGTTTTCATCTTGATAGAATGGCCTTCACCCAAAAACCCCATCTGTAAAGTTTCGCGCCGATATTTCAATCCGTTTTGATGTGACAGCTTAAAACGTGATTTTGTAAGCCCCATAGAGTACTGTGTAAAACTAATATTGGTCGACCAAAATGGAGTACACTTTCGTTCATAACTCCCAAACCAAACATCATTTAGCACTAAGATTTCACAGGGTAAATGAGAAAAATAGCTTTCTTCTGATATCAAAATTTCGACCACTTCCGGTAAAATCTGGGCTTCTGGGGACGAGGCTATTAGCGATCGGGCCATGGACCTTTAACTGTTAATATATATAATTAATTTAAGAATGAAAGTCTAAGATATAATTCTTTTACAAATATATATATACGCACACAGAGCCGCCATTGTTGGTTTAACCGTCAACATACATATGGCTAAACGTCATTTGTGCGGGATACTAAAATTGAATAACTGATAATTTCTATTGCGATTTGTTGTATAAATAATGATACCATGCAGTGTAACGATCATTGGCAAATGCACGAAAGCAGTGCACGTCAGTGTTTCTCTAGAATATTAATTTAAGTTTGACCAACCTGTGGTCTAAATGGTGTATCTTCTTTCGCTTTAAATTCCAAAGCTAGATGTTGGACCTCTGTAGTGATCAGTTTTTCAAAAGATGACTTTCCTATACCAAGATTCCTGAAAACTCCAAGTGAGAACTTGCGTTGATCTCTCCAGATGGCACCAGACGCAAACACTACGCCTAAATTAAGATGGGTAAACGCAAACCTGTTACAAAGACCTCATTTTTTGGAAAATCTCACCCAAAGACCCCATATTTTTGGAAAATTTTACCACTGGCACCCAAAGACCCCTATTTTGGGAAAAAAATTGAAAATTTTCACCAAAAGACCTATATTTTTTACAAGATTTTGTAAAAATCTCACCCAAAGACCCCATTGTTGGGAACATTTTGCAAATTTGTTACTCGGAAAACCCTTAATTTGGGGCAATTTGGCTGTCTCTCACCCAAAGACCCCTATTTTTCCAGTCCTCTGTCACCAAATGCCCCTGGGTTTTGAAGCGCGAGCCTTACACCCATATCCATTTCATATGTGAGTGCCCCCCCCCCCTCCTCTTGGCATGTCTCTCCAGTTACAACACCACATATTAAAGGTGCAAAGAGAGATTTCACAAATCAGGTGTCCCTAAAAAATTGAAAGTGCTGATTTTTTACCTGATGTAAAGCTTTCCATCAGAAATAATCCCACCTGAAAGGATTAAGCTGAGAAATGTTTCTTTGGTAAAGAAATTGTTGAAATTTCTAATTTCGTATAGGAGCAAATTATACAAAATTCAGCCTATGTTTAATATTGAAATATAAGCAAATCAGAATCACCTTTTCTTCTCTTTTAAGGCATTTCTGTAGCCAAATACAAGGTAAGAAATATATAGAGTGTCCTGCCTGTATGAAATTACAATTCTGACACAATATTTGGGTGCCTCAAAAATCCCTTTAAATCCGAGTGTTGTGTTCAGCTGGACTAACACGACTAAGGTCCCCCATGATTATATTTCAAATTTAAACCCTTATATCTTAGTGTCGTTTTGGAAAGGGTTCCATATGTGCTCCCTTTAAAATTCTACAGGAAACAACTTCTTTTTATCTATATGGCCTCAGATTATTACACCAACAAAGAACCCTAACCTTGAGGTAAAAAAAAAAATTGTTACTTGTATAACTTTGAAGGTTGACAAGCTTTTACATTATGGAACTCTTACTGTCGTTTTATTTTTGATGAGTGTTACTCATTTTATACAGCACTTACCGGAGCCTCCCGCTGCCTTATCGAAGAATGTATTCACTGGTCTGTCTGCTCTGTCTGCACTCATAAACGCCTCTTTTGCTGACTTGACGTCGTTTAGAACTACGACAGTTTGTTGCCCGAGCCAAAACTAATACGTTCCCATAGCGCGGTTGACCACTGCGAGACACTTCGTGTAAAGCAGTTGGTTACGATAACAAATCCACGCTATATTCAGAAAGCTTCCAAAAAATGGGCAAGCCAATTGACCGGGGGCAGGTTCTTGTTCTCAAAAATCGTTTTGATTATTACATGAATATGATTACAAGGCAAAGAAATAGTTGTACCCTCCATTTGCGTCATTAGAAGTTGTTATTTGACCGATTACCCAGGGCTCCTAAATAAATCGGGAGTTAGGACACTCGATCAAAAGACATGGATGCGTTGACTGCCACATGATCTGAATGAAATATGTAGCTTATAGTTCGGCAGTCGTGCGTGGCGCATTACGCTGGCATCCCCCGGTTACGTCATGAGGCGTTAAGCATAATTAATTATGTAGCTTACTATCTAAATGCAAAAGAGTGAATTTCCCTCTTTTGGAGGGAATAAAGGGCCCACTATAAAAGAGTGAAATTTCCAGCTTTCAAAGAATACTTGTTAGGGTCCAAAGTACTCTGATAATTTAACAATATGATTAAAAGAATATTATTTGTACTTATCAAGATCAATGACCAAGAGGGTTCTTTAAGGTATGAAATTTTTTTTGGAGTGGGACCTGTAGCTGTAGTCACTCCAAAAGAGTGAAATTACTATTTTGCATTTAGAGAGATCGAGAATGTGGCGCTATCACCATCGATAACGAAATTGTCTAGGTGCATTTGTACACAGTGTACCCGCTGATACACATGCAGAATGACCCGATGATATGCTTTGTGAACGCACGTCCTGTGTTGCAGGATTATTAGATGTAAAATAGTGTGGTGTTCAAAATTTAATTAGTAGTACAACCGGGGGTATAGGAACAACTGACTCGATTTTGGCAATGGAATTCCAAACGGTAATTTGTGGAATGCTACGTTGCATTGACGATGTCATTCTCGACGCATATAAACCCCCGCAAAGCCGCGCCGCAAGTGGCTGTAAGCCTGGCTAAAACTAAAACGGGGATCCATTGCTAATTCAGTCCACGGTAGGGTATAATAAGCCGGCTGACTAGTTTCAGTTTGTAGACTTAAGGACCCATCTTTTTCACAATCATGCGGGGACGAGTGAATATTAATATAAAGAAAATATACAGAGTTGACATCTTAAAACGGAATTTATGGGAATAACAGCAATTTTTTGGAAAAAATAAAAGATTTGATGACGTCCCGCCTTGATTGGTTTATGATTTTGCTCGGGGGACCCATTCAGTAAAAATGACGTTCGTATACCTACATTGGAAAAAAAACAACCGATCTCAGTTCATACGTTCGTCGGTTTTTGAATCAGTAGGGAAAAGGCTAAATTTTTACTGTTTAGACCTAATAAACGGGGTCTTTTGAAAAAAATATGCACTTTGGGCAGAGGAGTCATGTACACCCTTGATTTAAACATAGTCGGATTTATATATATCGGTCGCCCCCAAGAGCAAACTGATACCTTGACACGTGACTGAAACGATACCAAACTATCATCTCGTTAACGTTTATAACTACAATACGGCAAGCAGCAAGCATTCTGTATCCCGTTGTCACAGCGTAACGATCAAGATTGAGACTATAAATGTGGGTCTGTAGTAAGACTATTTTCAATGCCATTTGAAGGCGTAGTAAGATATTTTCATGCAGTTAAAGTCATAGTGTGGTACTTTTCAATGAATACTTTGGAATCTCCAGTACAGCATCGGGTAGCTAATCTTAAAGTGGTTTTTCCACATGTTCAAAAATTCAAATCAATGCAAATAATGCTCCTTAGTGATAGCCAGGAAACAGTAAATGTAGCAGTGTCATGTCACGCATGAATTTGAAAACAATTAACACAATGATAAGCTATACTGCCTCGGTACACCATCACCTGTGACTGGTCATTCAACGCAAAGACTGGCATGGCACCGGATGCTTCTAACTCGATCCAGTTAGACCAATATTAGCAACTGAACTATTTGTGAATCGGGGTCTTTCTAAGAGTCTTGGGTAATCTCATGGTAGGTGATGTGTTACCATATGGCAATCAAAATGGTGATTTGTAGGCAAACTTACCGTGAATGCAATAACATTGGGTTCCGAATTTGTTTGACACCCTCAACTTTGTTTACCTCCAGATTTCAGGTGATGAATTTAGCTGTGCTTAATTTGGTTTTGTATTGAATGTACACTGTTAAAGATGCGATATATGTTGAGGGATTTTTTTTAGCTTCTTATTGTTCCAAATATGTCATTGTCAAAAACTCAGAATATTATAGGCAAAGGTAGGACGAGTCAACGGGGGGGGGCGGGGGGGGTCACTCGTATATATTTTTACACGTGAAGGTCGAAAAGTTCACATCAATCATGCTTCTGTTAAATAACCTGTGCATAACTCAAAACTCCAGAAACTCCCTGCACAAGTAATCTCTATCAAAACATAATACCCTTGAACATACGGGCCATGGCTACAGAGCTATGACGCTAATTAGCCATGCGCAACGATACACTCTATATCAAAAGAGCCTATTATAATTATTATTACACACCGAAACCATTGCACCCTGGTCCCGTGACATTACAAATCACCTCTAAAACTTTGAAAATGTTGAATGTAAGTTCTATTGGTGGTGCTGCGTCGAGATTTGGTATGTTTCAATTCTTAGTAATTGCGATATCGCAAATTTGTAGTATTTGAAATGTTACTATTTTTCGATTTCGAAAATTTGGTAGTACTTTAATGTATATTACTAATATTCGATATCAAAAAGTAGTAGTGATTTTGTAACCCTAATAATAATTAAAAAATAAGGGTTAAATAGTTAGTGTTCGTAATTTGAATTTGTGCTTTTGAAGTTTTCCAAATTAAAGGTGCAACTAGAAATTTCACATATTTAAAAAAAAAAAACAAAATTGGAATTGTTGAAATGAACGGTGGCAGATTTTTTTGAGGATACGAATTTCTCTCAAATTGCACTGGATCGGTTGTAGACCATCTACCGAGAACGTTTTGAAGCTTTATCGGACAAACAAGTACAAAAGAAAACCGCAAACATTGTTCTGAACTTGCCTGCTATCGTAATCGTCCCTATTCGCTGATGTAGATAACGTTAGAATAAGACCGTTACCAGGTCAACCGGTTCACGCTAACTTTGGTACGAGCCACTGATCACATCACAAATCCTATGGCGTATCATAATTCGGAACAGGTGAATGAGCCAGGGCTTGAGCCAGTAACCAATGGATACTAACGTGTACCATATCAGCGAATAGAAAACCATGCTTCGATATGTCGTGCACGACAGAAAAATCATCATCTTATTACATAAAGACGGCGCACAGTGGGCCAGAAAGAAATCAAAGTGCGCCAAAATTCCATTTTAGTCATTATAGCATTTTATTTATTTCTCATTTTTATAACAAAAATGTTTACTGTGGAGAATCTTGAAATTTTTCACTCTTAAATTTATTTTAAAGGTGATATTTTTTCATCAAAGTTTGTACTTTGCCCTATAGCGACCAGAAATGCTAAAATCTGCTAAGCTGATATAAAATATTATTACATCTTTAAGAAACTTGGAAATTATTTCAAAATTTACATGATTCTGATATATGAACTGAGGGAATAAAATGATTGACTTTTGTCAAAATATCAAGTGTGGGTTATGGGTTACAAATTCCAGAACTCCCAGCTGGTAGCAATCTTCCATGCAAAGAATGGGTCACATTGAACAGGATTCGCACAGGAGTCGGTCGTTTCAACAGCAATATGCACCGATGGGGCTGCGACCATCTCCAGCCTTTCAATGTGGCTCTCCATTACAGACTGCAGATCACATTCTCAATGAGCGCCCTACCTTTCGTCCACCGGTGGATATAGACCTTTCAAAACACAACCAATCAACAGTGAGCTGGCTCCACCAAATTCAACACTTATCAGCTGCCTCATACGCAAAAAGGCCGTCATCTTTATTGCATAGCAGCCATTCGAAAAAGACCTTCAAAGCCCATTTAGTTTATACATGAAATTGAAAAATAAATGACTGAAATAATCATTAATGTGCTTTAGGTGAAAACAGATATTTAAAAATATGAAGAAAATCGTCGCCATTTTGAAATCCAATATGGCCTCCAAAGGAACATGTGCATGTAGCCAAAAGGGTACCAAGTTGGGTTTTTCCTGGTTGGTGGGGTAAATGAAAAAAATATTGATTGATGAGCAAAAACATTCACGTATTTTTTTAAAAGACCGCCATCTTGGATTTCATAGCCACCATTTTGAATTTTCAAATTAACCTGCATAACCTGTAAATTTCCTTTGAGCTACAATTTTTTTTGGCAATCGACAAGTTTCAAAGCATTTTTAAATCACCCACGTACAAACGTCGTCTCTTCAATCAAGACAGCCACAATTTATAGATCTTAAAACCTCCTTTGAAAAGGAAAAGCTGAAAAGAAATCCTTACTAGCAACATAATGTAATGGAGAGAAACTTCTACAGGAATAGCCAGAGCAATGTTGTACAGACTTCTTAAACCAAAACGGGTTGACAGAAGACGCCCTGCAAATTAACTAAGCATTGACGATATTGACAGGCAAAAAATCATCCGTGTAGTGCATCAATTCTATCAGAGGAAGGAATTTCCCATATTAGATAAACTGTTCCGCTCTTTGTCAAGACATTAACTTCACTTGTGGGAGCACGAGTCTCTGGAAACTGTTGAAAAGCATTGGATTTAAATATAAACATCAGAATGGCAGAAAATTCCTGATCGCCAAAAAAATGTTAACAAATAAATGCTCGTCTTTGTAATGAATTGTTTAAGAGCTTTTAAGAGTGGTAATTTTGATTTGTGATGCCAGAATCTGGGACACTGGCAGCTCGCTTGAAAAAGTAGTTCTGGCATTTGTCGGCTTATAGATATGGGGAATCTGCCCAGCAACCGGTGCGCGTATTTCTTGGGTTCAACTATCGAATTAAACCCGGTGTAAAGAAACTGAGTGTCCCCCGTGAGAGAGTGTCCTAGCTAC
>JAMKCH010022324.1:0-113964 GCA_023653785.1 Ophioderma brevispina | reverse complement strand
CAATGTGATTGTTCTCCCCTAGGTTTACAATACCGGGAAAACCAATTGGTCAATGAGCGACCTCCTCCACAAAATGCAACGGGTTTTATGATTTGCAATAAATTCGGGAAACCCCAGAGAGACCCATTGCCATGGTTTCAGTGCCGGCTTCATCCTAAGAGATCGATGTAATGTAAAACAGAGCGGAAAAACATCAAAAACATAAATTTGGTAATTAAAGTTAATGAAAAACACAACACCAAGTATCAACGGATAACAGATTTTAAATACCTTAAAAAAAAAAAAAAAAACAAACATTCAAGTAAAAAAAAAATTAAAAATAACCTTAAAATATATATAG
This sequence comes from Ophioderma brevispina, assembly GCA_023653785.1. Taxonomy (NCBI): domain Eukaryota; kingdom Metazoa; phylum Echinodermata; class Ophiuroidea; order Amphilepidida; family Ophiodermatidae; genus Ophioderma; species Ophioderma brevispina. The sequence continues at coordinate 113,624 of JAMKCH010022324.1, read as the reverse complement.
AAATAATCTTCAGAATAAATTCAGAGCAAGGACATTAAAATTTGTGAAGAAAAATACTAAGAAAAAACAATTAAACACACGTGGTTGGAAATCCTGCCAGCAAAACGGGAAACCCCGGCCCTGATGGTAAATACCCTCTGGGAAAATGGCATACCGGTTCATGTGGATTCTGTTCGGAAGTCATACTTGAGTCATGGAGGTAGGGAAAATTGTCCTGGGTTGCCGGGATGTTGACACATTGGAATGGTATTTACTCGGAAGATACGAACAGGTTATCGTTCTAACTCAGTAAATAAAACTGGCTCGTCTTTATTCCATGTCTAATAAGAAATTCAAAGGAACATTGTGTTGTTTTGTGTGGATTTCACGCCCATTGACCCCATTCGGTTTGCATTGCTTTGGGTTTGCCGCGACTAGGGTAGAATAAAATGGAAAGACAGGGTGTGTTAGGCTTCTTTAATGCTGACAGGGAATTTACAGTTTTATCAGGCCTGGTTTTAGCTTGGGCGACAAGCATTTTTTTTATTTTTCAATTTACCCAATATCTCTTGGTAATTTAGCTCATTTTACGGAACTAGGCATATTTACATTTAATTCATGTGATGAAATAGTTTAATGTTTTCATCCCTGAGACTAATGAGAAAGTCCATATAATTTATTAGGATGGCGGCCGATTTAAAAAGGATTTGTATCGATGACCGATTTGTAATTGTGAAATTACAAAGACGTCAGTGTCCAAACATGCCAAAGTAAGTAAAGGGAGTCGGAGGCACTAGGAAATTTGTTTATTTGTAGTAGGTAAAGTAAAATACATACTTTTGGTTTTGGCATGGAAAATACTGTAGTGAACCTGTTTGGTTTTCGCAAATGTTCAGTGCGAACTTTAGGTGACTTTGGGTTCGCGGAGAATTTCCGGGGCATGCAGATTGACCTCTCGACATGAAAATATGATCCGAACGCAAAAATTGAGGCCGCGGACGCCAGTTTTTATAGCGTGAAACTGGCTTCCCTTTGGACGCGCGTTTTTCAGAGCTTAACGGGAACACTGCTTGTTGCATTGCACTTTGCCTACGTCTAAAAAGAAAAAAAAAAAGTGTTAGTCATATTTTGGACTTTCAAAGAGGTTAGTTCGCCCTATCTAATTTCAACCAACAGCTGAGACCTGCATGCTCCCCCAAACCATAATGCCGAGTTATTCTGCCGTTTCTTTCAATATACACAGTCCCAAAATAACGCCCAAGTAGATATTTGAATCGATTTACTCTCTCTTGCGACCATCGGAAGCCCTTGTAATGAGCTCGCGGGAACCCCTGGGACAACTATATTAAACTAAAGTTTTTTAATACCTTTTTAAGGCTTGAAGTAGCAATTGTAGCCAACTCTAGGAATAGATGTTTGCTTGGCACAAATATAATGTTGCTTGTGATATCGCCCATGCTCTAAAGTTTGGCGTGTGAGGTGAAATCAGCCCTCTGTGTGGCAAGTTGTCACCCTTGTGTGGCTGAAAGTGTATTGGGGGGTCATGAATAGAATGGAATAGGGCCATTCTTCGGTCGTGTTTGTGACCATCAGAACCGGTGATTTTTTACTTTCGCCCCAATGGCTGTTTTTCAACGTAACCAATCTGTATTACTTGTCTTACAATATTGATAACCCTTCATCCCACACCGAACAAAACAATGATGTTTCCACTTTTGGTAGATTGCTTATTTTATCACGGTTGCCCCCCCCCCCCCAAGTTTGGTCATGTGTGTGACCTACTGATGGTCACAAACGGTGACCAAACTTAACTTTTCCCCCCATGACCAAATAACCAATCAAAGTGAAATTGGATACATTATTTTGGTTGAGGCGTGAACTCAAGCTTATTAATAATGTAAAAAGGAATACAGAATCTGTTACTTTGAACAAACAACATTGATGAAAGTAAAAAATCACCGTTTTTTGGTCACAAACGTGACCGAAGAATGGCCCCAATAAGAGATTATCTTATCTGAAAGGCCAACTGGAATTATTGATTTGGGCTTGTGTTTTGTACCCTTATTAAAGCACCCAACATTGATCAATCCCACCATTTTGGCAAGGCTGGCACAAACTAGACCAAATGGGGGGGGTGTGAAACACAATTTTTACAATTAATGTCATTGTGGACCTGATCCTACTTGGCTCGATGGCACTTGGGTTTTAGAAAGCATCTTGCGGAAATTTTGGAACAAAGAGCAAGAGGCTTTTCCGAACCAGGTAAGTTTCTGTATTGTGTAACCTGAGACGAATATACGTAACAGAGATTCGAAGCAAGTAATCAATGGATTGTTTGCAGCGTGCATGTCTGGTACGATATTGTTTATGGTAATTCAACGATTCCCTCGACTGATCAAGAGGCAGTAATCGCTTTTCAAGAACATTTCAATGTGTAACCCCAAGATTTGAAGTTGGCGGGCTATTTTTAATTCAATGATGCTCACACGTTCGTGTTATATTTTCACAGCCCTGAACCAGTTTAGTATTCAAATGACTTTTACATTCAAGCCATGGAATACTTTAACATGACCCCAATTTTTGTACACTCCATTTGTCGACTATAGATAGATTTTGCTCAAATTTCAATGTATTAATGACATTATTGGATATCTTCAATTATACTTAGGTCTAATAAAATGTGTCTTTTCTCTTTCACTATCACAAGAATTGAAACAATGTGGACCATTTTATTTCTCACACTCTATTTTTTTTACAGAATAGGATCGAATATCATGTATTTAATTTTGACTTTTTTATGTCTTATGAAAAAAGAAGTGTGATTGATGAATGGTCCACCACACATCAAGTGGTTAATGGAGCCGGTCCTAAGAACTTATATTCACTTGTGATGAATTGGATATCACAGAATTGGGATACAATTGCCTGATTTGCAGGATACCCTCTCATAGAAAACTTAAGGTCTCACAGCTCCACCGTGCGGCCAATCATTGCAAGCCGAAACAGCCCTGGTTCGATACTGCTCGAGCTGGTAACAGGGACTCTAGCCTTGCTTCCGATCTCTGTAGGTATATTCGTCTCAGGTTTTGAAACACATGGGTCATTGGCTTACTTAGGTGCCCCTTCCCTCAAAGACTAGGCTTGTTTTGACTCATTCAAATGCATTTTTCCATCCGATTCTGATATGTCATGAATGCGCATCATTATGAGATTTTTTGGGAAAAAACGTTATTTAAAAAAAAAACCTTTTAATGAACTGAACACCCACAGGGCCGAAAGGCTATGGGGTAGGTTTGTAATTATTTTTATTCTCGATCGGTACCTTAAACTACAGCAATGTTCAAAGGATCAGCTAAAAACAATACTTTTATTAAAGTTACTTTAACATTTTCCATGCATTTAAAAACATTGGTATGTATCGTTTGTTTATTTGTGAATCGATAGTTTAGCCATGTCCACCTATAATTGTTACTTTGACCTATTTCCAAATCATTGCATTTTGAGATCGGTTGAGCTCGTACCTTCTGATACAGGGTGTTTTGAATCAATCCCAAATGCAATGCAATGTGCCTACACTGTACTGTACTAAACACATTCAGAATTAGGGAATAAAAGGGCTCAAGAGTTTTAAGAAACCACAAGATATTTTCATAATCCATGCCAAAATTCCCCTAAAGTACTAGCACCTTGTGGGCGAAAATGAGCAGAAAGTCAGGGTTTTATGTGTTAAGAATAGGATTTTGTGGCATCACATACCTTGTTGAGGTGAAAATTTGCCCAAAACTGGTGCATTGTTGGGATTAACATCAGTACGTCCTCTGGAACAGACCAAGATGGAGATGTGGGTGCACCCACTTGTGGAAAGATGTGCGGCGTGCCCCTATCCACACAGTCAACTGGCCAGATAATGTGTGGGATAATAGAAGTATTGCATTCTGTCGCTCATTTCAGAAGGCTTTTTTAAGGTTGCCAGGGCTTTAATCATACGATGACTTGATTTGAAGACGGAAATGGCTGTATTGGTGCGCATTTGGTAAATTGTTGATTTGCAAAGTTATCGTGTTTGAACAACAAAATACCTAGCTCGCCCACAAGTGGCTTAATCCGCATGCGAATTAAGAGCTTTTGAAATAATATATGGGTACAGTGTCTACTTTTAAGAAAAGTTTTGAGTTAATTAAACTTCTCTTTCCTATACTTCTAGGTTAGACTGATGATTTAAAACGGCAGCTGTTTGATATTTTTTTGGATGCGGTAATGCAATTCAAAGATGACTTCAAATGGCTGGGAATATTTGAAAGAAATTTTGTAAATGGAGGAGGTGTTGGAGAAGAAAAACATTTCCTTCAGCAGGAAGATTTTTAGTAAATTTGTTGATTTAGGAAGCAAATACATTTCAAGATTTAATTTTCTATTTTAGGATTTTTTTTGGTACTCATTTGGTAGCTTATCATCCTTGATACTTATTTGCGTAAATAAACCACATCATCTAGGAATAGGTCCTAAAGTAGCACCATTTTAGGCTTTGGGTTTTTATATTTTATTTTGAATGGGTACTCTAAGGATGGAATTGTAATTATTGTCATGAAGAAGTACTGCTTATAACTCTCTAATTTAGCAATTTTTGTAGAAGAGGAATTAAGTAATTGGAGATATTTTTCATTTAAACACTTAGTGACCAAGGGGGGTCCTATGGACCCCCAAATTTGTTTTTCGCGCTGGTCGCGTTTAAATGCGTGGGATTTTTTCGTTCAACGATTTTTTTTGTAATTGTCTGACTTTTAAATATGCTTCTTGTTTCATCCAAAAAATGTAAATCACCAAGAGCCGTTATGATTTCATTAGTGGGGTCCCCCTGGAACTGCCTCTTAGGGCACTAACGGAAGTCATCAGCTGAGAATATTTTAAAATCCAAAACCAATAGCCAAAAGCCAATGTTGTTTTGCTGTAGTGCACATATACATGTAATGAAGAAACAATTATTACTAACAATAAAAATAATAACCCTTTAATGAATGTGCGGAAAACAATGATTTCATGAGGACGTTCGAAACCGTTACTATACAAACTCTATCGGAAAAATGATGTGTTTTTGCAACACCTGTAAAAAATACAAGATTTGTCCGACTACAACTGCCAATGTATAAATTGGTGTTAAACTTATGTAATTTGGTTCTTCTGGAGTAGATATAACATAAAATAAGTTTCAAAAGTTTTGATGTAAGTTTGAGCTTATTGGAATTTTCCGCTTTTTTTTTAAAATTAAAATTTTCGCTTTTTTTGAAACAATGTTTGGCCCCTAATTTGCAGCCCAAGCCCGAATAATAAATTCATTAATTTTTTAATTGCTATTTAGTGTTGTCTTAATGATTGATCCTTTAACATGTGGTATAATTTCTTGCAAAAAATCTGTCGGGGAAGTGGTTTCCAGTTGGTTTCCTTAGTCTGGGGTCTCATGCCCCCCCAGCAACCCCCTCCCCCGGGACTAACCGTGAGTGCAAACCCTTGCCACTTAATGTTAACCAGAAACAGCTTGGTATAGATCGGTAAAAGTAAACAAGTTAAAAGGCGGAAATGGTTAACTAAAGGATTGTTGCTGTATAGGCTAATCAATCACATATATCTTATTTTTTTAAGATTAAAGATTGGCATAGCAAAAAAGTAGTTAAAAGGTGGTGAAGTTTTGCTTATATTTAGTTGTTCATAGATCACCCTAATGTATTTTTAGCTATCAAATCAATATCAGTTAAAAGTGCAATAACAACACAAGCTGGATATAGTCCTGATGGAACACATCCACTTGAGCGCATTTTCCACAAAGACCAATATAGAAACTCTTAACGATCTACTGATCTTCATCACAACAATTCAGTCCACGAGAAAAACACACGTTCTCCAGATCACATTTACTCTACTTACTTCTTTATCTCTACTCCTCCTAAGAATCCTGTCCATAAGTAATTCTCGCTTTGGGAGTCAAATCCAAATCATCTAAAGAGAGAGAGAAACAAAAAAAAAAAAAATACCCCCTACCTATCCCTGATAGACTTGCAGAATTTGAACTGGCTTGTCTCAGTGTTTGGGAAAGTTATCAGAATTACCTCAATAAAAAGTACAGTTCCTATGACAATAAAAAACACAAGGATACTCCTGTGTTTTCAAGGTATCTCATCGCCACATTTAACAGAAGCTGTTTTTTTGTGGGACACACTGTACAGACTGCATGCTGTGTATTGTGTGCATGGTGTAGCTTGAGACTGCATAGTGCTTGCATGATGATATCCTATTGCATTCTTAATTAATCCATCTGGGAGGCTGGTTTTATTTATTTTGTTCAAATCTTACCACAAATTCAGTACCATGATCCCCTTAAGAGTTACTTCCTCTTATAGAAGCAGTGCGCCAAATGCTTTGATGACATTCACTGAACGCACAGCTACTGTAACAGTGGGTATAATGGTTCTCTTTGTAAGATATTAGGATGTCTAATAGTCCGTATAGGTGTACTCAAGGTTTTTCATTGCAATTTGCAAGATATACCCTGATTGATTTAAGAAATTGTGGCACTCAGTAGTAACAGTTTCAACCGTTATTTTGTCTGCAACAAGGGAAAAAATTTAAGAGCAGTATGTGGTGAGCTGTAGGGGTTTAAAAACCATAAATAGTCTGCTTCCTGTTTTAATTAGTGTCTTATATTTGCTACATAGTGTAAGAGTGATGTTGGCAATATTTTGGGGACAAAATTGTAAAATGGTGATGAATCATAATTTCCTAGTATTTACTCTTTTTGATCACTGGCTTGGGGGGCAACTTTGGCAGCAATTATCACCTCAGATTTTTTTTTAAGTCCCTAAATTGATTGTTTTATTATCAAACTTGGCATCTAAATATATTAATAACACAGCCCTTTGATGTGCTGTACCATAAATTTCAGTACATTTTCTGTACATTAGGATGATGTATAGCCAGTATATTTTGCTTTAAGAAAGTAAGGAGCAAGACTAACCAGTTTATTTGCTTTTATTGGAAGGGACTATTTTTAGAAAGGTTTAGCAGTTGCTGTTACAGTTGAAGCTTTCAAGTTGTATGAAAGGTCCCATAGACCTTAGATGGCGTGCCAAAAGTTGAGGAAGTTTTCCTTTTTAGGTGGTTCAGGTTTTGACCACACCACAATAGGTGGAAAAACTGCCCAATAGTTTTTAGTTTAGCAGATGCTGTTCTTGTTTCAGGGACCAAACATGAGTATGTCGTAATACCATTTTTGTTTTCTATTTTAAAGTAACTGTTTTAATGAATGTTGGTTTTGCTGAAACAAAATGGATAAATGTTATTTCAAGTGTAAGATTTGATCTAACTAGTAAAATCAATTGGTCAATTTGTATTGTGTGGGAGTGATTTTCCAAAGGAGTCAGCCTTTTAAGCAAGAAAAGTAAAGTTCTCCCTTTCCCAACCAACAAAACGTATATATTTTATTGTATGTTTTTTAAATGTCTGGATCATATTGTCAACCCCCTTACAGATGTTATTATTGTAATTATACTGCCGATATATTATTTGAATCATTACAAGCGTGGTAGTGGTAAGCCACTGATTACTTTAATAAACAGTATCGGTATCAAATTGCAATACAGATTAGGGGTTTGACGTGGATTTTTGTAGCGCAAGCGCTTTACACCTTAGCATTCTGTATATAGAGCCCAGTCATGGACAAATGGAGAATTTTAGTTTTGAGCTGAGAAGGTATCATGCGCAGATACCGCGATAACTGTGTCGCTGTGTTTGCGTTTATTAAAATCGCGCATCTCTACGACTGCGTTCCTGCTTTGTTGCGTACCGAATGTGGCTCGGATTTTTCTGCCGCCCAACAAGACGCCCATTGAAAAAAGTGTCCAATTTTCAATGGTTTTCGCGTGTAGTGGAAAAAGGAAGTCGGTGACCCTCATTTTTTATTTTTCAAAATTTTGAAGAAGACATCGGACCTCAACATGTTAGAAATTACAAAATTTTAATCGAGAGGTTTTTATTTTGTAGGCGCTCTAAAACGTCAAATTTGAATTTTCCCATAGACTTGCGTGGTTAAAAAAGTGACAACATACTTTTTTTGTTTTGGCTATAGCTCAAAAACAAGTCGGTGACCCCCATTTTTTCTTTCAGATTCTTAATTAATCAGCACCGTTGTAAATACCTTATATGTTAATTTTAGAAAAAATTATCGAGTAGATCACTAACAGTCAAACCACTTACATAGTCTGCCAAAAGCAACTATTTATTGTCCGAAATAAGAAATATATTTAGCTATAATATAATACTGGTTTTTTTCTGTTTGTGAACAACAAGAAAACACTGTGACAGTAACTTTAAATCACCCACAAGCTAATTATAGAGATTTGTTGGTTTATTTCCCGTTAACCAAAGATATTGTTACGAGGGAAAAGCAAGTCACAAATTTTGGATTAAAATTGATCCGTCTTTTTTATTAGAAATTCAATACTTTTTTTTAAACAATCAGTCAAGTGCTAATGCTACTTAAACCTTCCACTATATTCTGGTAAAATTGCCTTCTTTTGCTTTTTAAAAATGAATTCTGGGTTTTACTGGGTCGCCGGTCAAGAGATTTCAAGGCTAGCTCAAAATGACTTATCCTATCCCGTTGTTAGCAATATTAACTTCCGATGATATTTGATAATCCATGTTTCAATAATAACTACATTATACTCTCAGATTACTTTCTTTACTATATTAACAATTTTATCTCATGTGTTGATAAGAAAGTGGCGTGGCTAAAAAAATAGCTATATTTTTAGGGAGCTTGCCTCGGAGGACAAACCTAGCACTACGTTGTTTTGTTTTATTTTCCGGCACTTGATTCTCATCTTGAAGTATATTGCTGGTTAGCAACCTTTTAATTACGGAATCAATTTCATGGAAATCTAGAGCCACATTTTTATAATCTTAAGCAAATTGCTGGTGATAACTACCCACGGCTATTTTTACTGATTCCTTGATGCGTTATGAGTGTCAAGCCAAAAACAAAGGCGGGAAAAGAGAAAAAAAATTAATATTTGTAACTGCATGGGATATCAGTGGTTTAGTGACGTAGATGAAATATGAGAGCCTGATACGATGGCGAGGAGCGAGGCGATTCTATTTGGCGTGTAATTTAATTTCATCATGGGATTATAGTGCGATGTGGACGCTGTCAGCTTGATAAGTTGATTAGCAAAAGCGTTCTCTACAACATGTCCGAAGAAGAAGTGCCAGTTTGTTGTATCCTTCAAAAGTGTGTCATAAATGTTGATTGAGTTTGTTAAAATTTAACATCAAATGGATAGAGAGGCATAGTCCGAATTTGGTAGAAAGGTGTCTGTTATATTTAGTTGAAAAATAGTATACTTTCTGTTATGGTGTGTCCCTGCTGACTGCTGTACATCATGTGGGTATCACATGAGTATTTCATGTATATATCAAATGTGTATTGCATGGGTATCACATGGTGATTCTGATAAGGCAAAAGGGCACATCTTATGTTTAGTTAACTAACAGAATACTTCCTTTTGGTTTGCTGTTCATCACATGGGTATCACATGAGTATTTTATGTATATATCAAATTTGTATTGCATGGGTATCACATGGTGATCACATGATGTTCTGATATGGCAAAAGGGAGTATCTTATGTTTAGTTAACTAACAGAATACTTCCTTTTGGTTTGCTACTTACATCACACCTTTATGGATATCACAATGGGTGACATGGTGATTCTATCATGATGTATTGTGGTTTTCTCTTCCTTAGACCATCATGTGGAAAAAAAATGTAACTTGCAAAACAAAAAATTAGAAATAAATGCTCCAAAAAATAATTATTAATTTCTCAGCCCCAAGTTCTTTGAACAAACAGTGAGGGAGTTGTTTAAATAATATTTTTTTTCAGTGTTTTAACAGTTCTAATTCTATTGTCAGTATGTTTGTAGAAAATGCAGATGCCCTTTTTTCTATGGGTTAACTAACCCCCATTACGAGAGAAACACATGAAAGTGATTGAAGTTAACTAATAAATTTGTTTATCAATGTAAAGGATTTATTGTATCATTAACACCCTAAAAATTATCAAAATATTGGAAAAAGAAAATAATTCCAACTCCAGAAAGTGAGTGAGAGGGATGAGAAACAAATTTAAAATTTTAATCAGTCTAACATACAGATTGTAAAAGAAAGATTGTTGTTTCTGTGTAACACTGCACGCTACAGTCTGATTAATAATTTGTTGGACAGAATCGAACACACGCGAGTGTGGACTGCGTGGGCCAGGAGGAACATTGCACATTGTTTCGCGATGCGTAATTGGTTGAAGAATGCGCCGAACCTCCGCAGAGCTTGTTGCCAGGGCTGGAAAAAATGTAAATTTCCCGGGAAGCAGAATACGATTTCCCGCCGGACAGCTTCCAACATAAATGAAATCCTTCACCTCCAAATTGATTCCTAAGGGTCCGGAGGATCGGCGTTTAGAAAACCAGCTTTTCACGCGCGATTTTCGGCAATTCCACGTTTTTTTCTTGCACTGTTAAATTGGTATTTCCCCACCAAAAAAGCGCTGAAAATTCACCGAATCCACGTAATTACGCACCTAAACTAAAGGGTCCTGGTAGACAACCATATCCAAGTTACAGAAGTCTTTTCTTAAATCAATCGATCACAAAAAAGGGTCGCCTTACCTATAATTCCCTCCCAGACCACCTTTAAAATGATGCGTAAATGAATACAAATATTCCCCAAGCGTGTTAATCATAATTGCATGGCCTGACACGTTGCCTCGCCAATCGTATAGCGCTTTTGTGTTCTTTCCTGGTTCAGTATTTACAATAAAGCAATTACCTTGCCCCCATGTATTAAATGGATCAAACCAAACAACTAAGTGAACATAGCTTCCATTCATATGTTAATTGCAAGTAAACAAAAATAAACAACGGTAATTAAGTCAGAATTATTTAAAAAAAAATCATTTCAGAGATGACTAACATAGATTTGAAATCTAAATAAATTATGTGTTTTTATTGCTGAAATACGTCATTTTAGCTTGAAAAAAATTACAAAATGGCCGACGGCGAAACCCGACGGCATGGTCCACACGCGTGATATTCGACACAAAACAAATATTTTAGAACTCATTTAGAAGCTTAACCAGTATTGTGCAAATTTGTGATCAGAAATTACACGTGGATGACGTGATTACTGTGGTCATGAGCTGAAAAGATCATGAAAGATCAGTATAGTTTGAAAGCTTAGACTGGCCTTGGGGAATTTCCCGGAACCGTTTTTTAATCAGTGTTTTCCCGCGGTACAGCAGTTCAGACAAGCCGCTGGCTGTATCCCTGTACGGAGCTCACAGCCGCCGCCTGCGGATAACTACAAGAACTTGGAAAACCCCAACAGACCTTTTCGGACCTTAATTTTGGATAATAAATACTCTTACTACTTAATGCTGACTTCAAATTGTTTTAATTAGCCTTTTCTTGTTTGTTCTTGTTCTTTCATTTTTCCTCTTCGCATTTTCTTTTCTTTCTCCCCCCTCCCCTCATTTCCCCCTCAGCATAATTTCTGGGGATTTTTTTTAATTTCCCCCTTTTTCCCCCATGCTTGTTGCGCTAACATGATGTGTGCGTATCTCTCCGTCCAAGTAAAGTGTTCACCCACTGTAGTCTGGGAGACACGTTGTTACCATTTTATTGGCCTATCGATTAACTTTTGCTACACCCTCATTTCATTATCCACTTGCTCAGGGCGTACGCAAGATTTAATTTTGTTTGGGGGGTGCGGGACCCTTTGAAAAATTGACTTTTTTGGGTACAAGTGGCGCTAAGCCGGGCCCCTAAAATGTCCATTTTTTGTTTACTTTTTGAAGATCTCATCACTTAAAAGTAGACTTTCTTGTACAAATTTTCGCTAAAAATGGACCTGTTATCAAAAAATTCACAAAAAGTGGCCGTTTTCCTCCTCCCCTGTTGGTGGGTAGGGTGGTGGGGTGGGGGTGGGGGTTGGGGGTGGGTGGCGACTAGCACTTGCGCCCTACATCAAACACCCGACATCAAACACGTGAGAGATGTCAAATTTGCCTTACAACAGTTTTTGCCAAAACTGTAATTGTAAAGTGAAAACCTAGGTATAATCGACAGTGCAATTAATTGTGTCATTACACCTCATCCATTTAAAATGCTGGCCAACATGTTGACGGCAGTTTCGTTGGAATGGTTTAGACTAGCCCATTGATTGTATTTTTTTTTGTATTTTTCCCCTAACACACTGTAATGGCTAGGGTGACTCCAGTAGTGCAGAGCACTAATTACACTTGCCTGTGGGCCGAGTTGCCAAACATGTCACAATTTGGTTATATTTAGGCAGAATCAGATTTGCAGACGGTACAAACTTACACGCTTTCCTATTTTTCCACTGGAATAAATGATATTGTAAACACTCTCATCCTAAAGGCAAGGTTCAATGACTGGATATTAACCCTTTGTGCATGGTAGTTGAGTGGAATCCATTTTGTACTTACAAAATGGTAAAAAAACTCTGATTTATTGCTATAATGTGAAAAATGATATCAAATGAGTCTGATATGTTTAGTCTTGGGTCATTAGAGCATTTAATGGCCCCTACATTAAAAAACCCAGAGCTATATGTTTGTTAAAGTTATTAGCTGTTAGCGGAAAGGTGAAGATACTTGAAAATAATTTTTTGTGTAAAAGAATGTTTGAAAATTTTAAGACAATTTTATTTAAGGGTAAAAAATGTTTGCATATTTAAAAAGTGACACCAATTTGGGGATATTCCTTCCTGTAAAAGTGTCTCTGCTCCTGAGGTAGAATTCACTAAGGATGTTCAATTGTGAAAAAGTTAGAGGAAGACCACTAATGACTTGTGAAATATTTCAGGGTGCGAAAATTAGTCATCGTACAGTAGTGACCTATTGCTAGTAGGTATTTTTTTTTATTTGTTACAAACTCCAACTGTACAAATGCTTTTCACAGTGGGCTATTAATTGCTTAACCTTAAAGAATATGTGGTAGGTTATATTGGAAAATATCTTGCTCAAGGCTTGCTTAATTTGGTCAAAAATACTGCACTGGTGTGTGGAAATTAGTGTATTCATTTAATAGGTTTTATGGGAAAGTTGTCAAAAGAGTTACAAATTGGATTGATATTGAAAAAAATTCTGTGGATATTGGGATATAATATGAGGCTTAAAACAAAACTGATTGGTGCAATAGAATAAATAGAAATAAAACTCAAAAACAAATATGAATTTAAAAGTGGGTCACCTGATCGTGGTCTGATTTCCATACAATTTCCATACAAATTTTCTTCCTCACATAGGAGCCTATCCGTAAAAAACATCTGAAAATGTGTACTAAACTGGCCCATGTAAAAGTGTATGTTAATTAATGTGGTCGACCATGTTTGGAGATGTATTTGTTGGTAACATCAAAAGGAAACAATTCCTGGGCCTTAAATTTCACTGTGGTAATGAGAAAAATATGAAATTCTGATAACAAAATCTTCTCTATTTTGATGGAGTGAAGTGGGGGACGAGGTTGTTGATCAGCCATCAACCTTAAAGTGAGCTTATATGTAAAAAAAAATACATTGGCCTGGAAAAAAGTTTGGACAGATATGAATTTTTTGGTAACCTAAAATAATAATAATAATAAAAGATAATAAACAGAGAAATTTGTGTTGGTTTCACTAATAGGAGCTGGTAGATGAACCAGTGAGTTATTGTGCAAAAAATGCCCCACTTTTTTTTGTGTGTGGGTTTTGACTTGGTTACAAAAGCCTGGTTCAGATGAATAAATTAGAGGTAACTTTAAGATAAATATTTCATAGGGAAAATTGTTTGAAGTTTCATTTTGAGTATTTAAGTGCCAAATTGATAGGTAATTAGGAAATGGAATACATAGGCAACAAAGGAGTTATGTCAAATCACTACTAAGTTCCTAACAAATGCTTGGTGGGATTTGACATTGAATTTTGAGATTGGTTGACTTCCTAGAGAAGGTAGACAGCAACAGGTTCTTTGTCTTTCATTAAAAGTACAGATTGGTTGTTGATTGTTAGAATCTTGCAGGAAACAAAAAATTCAAAAATTGTTCAAAATTAATGTTAGAAGTCGGACACACGCTTTTGATGTTAACCTAACTTTGCTGTGGGTAATATGCACTGTTACATCATCCTAATATTCATTGCATGGGATAGTTCATTGTTGCACTTCAATCATGTTCAAGTCACTAGAAGCAAAAATATATGTTTGTGAATACAGTCATTTGCATTTTAAAATTAAGGATGGGTTAATGTTTCTTAATATTGTATATAACACTGCCATTGTTGACCTAACGGTTGGTTCTGCAGCAGTGGCGTAACAGGCCTGCCCGCTCTGAGGGGCAAATTTCCCAGTTTGGGGACATTTTCCCTCTTAGGGGGGTCAAAAGGCCAATTTTTCCCGGTCAGAGGGCTAAAAAACGGCTGATTTAGCATTATTTTTGCAAATTTTTTCCCGGCCAAAGTCGTCGGGGGGCAACCTGCTCCCCTGCCCCCCGCCTGTTACGCCACTGTTCTGCAGACATAGTTTTGGAGTAGGCAAAAGTTGCCATCTGATATTGACCTAGTCATAATCAAATTTATCAAAACTTGAGTAAACTTATGAACTTTGCTATTTCATCATAATACAAAAAGTGTGAATTTTGGTAGCAGATTTAGCATCATTAAAGTCAAATTGAATTGAAGTTGCAAATTGCAGCTTTTGCCAGTACATTGTCTGTGTGATGATCACCACTAAATTCAGCATAAAATTACACTTGGTGTAAACACCATTGCCTTTATGAATGGGCCTAATTCTTGTACTGACTTAACATAATCTATCCTAATTTAGAAAAAGAAAATTAATAGCCATGTTCAGAGAGTCACAAAACACCAAGGGTTTGAAACTCTAGAGGTGAAAATTTAATCCAATTATTTTACTTCTCTCCAAGTTGTGTCCACACGATAGCCAAAACTCTGAAATCATCCCCCTGACTATTCTCCTCCGCTTCTCCGAACGGAGTGTAGACTGGAAGTCAATGTACCGGAAGCCTTGGGCTTTCGTGCGTGATATTCAAACACAGGAATTTGTCGACAAAGATGAGCTTGCAAGATCACCCCTGCTCCTATCCCCCCGAAACTTTCCACATGGCACAACACTCCAAAACACTTTAGAGTGTTTTAGGAGTTCGTGCTTCACCCCAATTTTCTTTAGGGGGATAAAACCCACTAGACCCTCGATAACACTTCAGAGTTTAAAACTCCAAATGCATCTACACAGTCAAAAACCCCAATTCGACACTCCAGAGTTTCAGCCTCCATGTGGACACAACTAATGAATACCAACCCTAATGAGTATATACACAAAATTAAAATCCAACCTACTTGCCCTATTTCTTTCCAGCTTGTTACACCAATGCAGCATATTTTTAAGCCATATTAAAATATTGAGGGTTTAGGGCAAAAATGCCCCATCTGCAATAGCTGCTAGGTGTTAGATTTGGCAGGTATAACACTTAATAAGAATACAACTGACAAATGGCAGCTATTGCAAATGGGGTCTTCTTGCACTAAACCTAGATATGTCATTCTTAAGTCCAGACAACACTTAAGAGAGAATGGTCTTGTCATCTCCCTTTCTGTAACACTTGCACTCACAGAAAAAATGTAGAAAGTATTAACCAAGTGGTGCAAATCAACTACCTGTTATGCAAATAAACACTATTAACATTACTGAGCTAATGTGGTGTAGAAGATCTGATAACTTTGTACCAGAATCCCTTAGCATAATTTTAATTAAGTGTAGCCCTAAAATTTCTAAGTAGATATTGACTATTGTGATTGGTTAGGCAGTTCCTTTGATCTTGTTTGAATTTGTGAATTGGGACCAATGGGATGAACCCTGAGGGACCCCAGTATTTGTAATTGTGCATAGTGCAAAACTATAGCATCCTTTATCATTTTCAGTGGTTGTAGGATTCCTGCCGAACATCAGATAAACTTTGCAAATAATTCTAGTGTTGTAAATTGTTTGTCAAGGGCTGAGAGTGGGATCTACAGATTAGTATCCTTCAGTGTGTGTTGTAGCTATGTCCTTAGTGGCCTAAATAATGCCAAGTTTCATTTTGCACCCGTTGATGAGTAGAGGGTGTGATCGGAGTTGTTCAAAGCTAAGCCATTTAGAGTTTAGCAGCTAGCTTACACTTAAGAATGAAATGCAATCATTGGTTTGAAAAAGCACACAAAATTTGCAGATCTTTGCTCGAACATGACCTGGTTCAATACTACATTCTATCTTATAGCAATTTAGAAATGTATAAACCAATGTGACATAGCACTGTGTTTTATGTTGTTCAGTGTGTACTGTCTCTATATCTGCTCACTGCATGCCTGTCATATCTCTAGGAACTGGGAAGCTATCCGATGTTGATGAATCGCATGTATAGCCAAAGCACCAGTGATGTCAACTTGTATACGTCACCCTCACTGCCCAACATCTCACTGGGGCTACCTGCTTCAGGCCAACACTCACCACAAATGGTACGTATGCACAATGGGCCAAGGAATGAACCTTGGGGTACACAAATATGTAGCAGTAGGCACATATAGGCTATAACTGCTGCTACATAATGTCAACATGTACACATCACCCTCACATTTCACTGGGACAATCTGGTCAGGCTAAAATTTGCAATATATGTGGTAGGTATGCACATGTCACAAGGGAACCAAGAAGCTACCCTTGGGGAACCCTCAAGTAAGATTTACGAATTGTACGTATGCACAAGTCACAAATAAAAACCAAATAGTAATTGTTAAGGATCTCATTTATAACATGATTTATACTGTGTGTTACAAAGCAGTGCACTTTCCACAATATGTAGAATTCCAATACCATTACTTACCATTTCTGATGGGTTTATACAAGTGAAGTGGACCTAGAAGTGAACCTTGAGGAACCTCTGCATTTTGTAGTGTAATATTTGATATTGCACAGAGCTGCACTTTGTGATAGATGATATTACTTTCTAATTTCAGGGAAACATAATTTTAGTCCTTGAAGAACATGGAGAGTAGGCTTCAAAGCATTCAACAAATTACCAAAGAAAATTAAAACAAAAATTGATCTCTCTGTATGAACAATCATTGTGAAAAGGTCACTTTTTGCCAACTGTTCTTCTGTTTGGAGCAATGGAGCAATACACAATTGGTGTGCACTCTGAAAAAGCTAATTTAATTTCTAACTCTTTGAAATAATTTAAAAGACTTGCTGGAGTGGTAAGTATCCTAAGTGAAATAGGTCATAATAATTAAGATGATAGTGTTGAGGTTCACCAAAGTGGCAGGTATGTAGTTACTTAGGCCTTGAATACAAGATACTATCAGGTATCCATAGAAAAATAAATTGTATGGATATTAAACTTCTTCTCTTTTCAGACTTTGTACTATTTGTGTGAGTGTCCCATGTTCATTGTTAAAAGTTGAATTATGTAGCAAACGGAAGTATTGTAAAGCATACTGACAGTAGCTATATGGTGAACCCATACAGTGGATGAACATGAAGTACTACTGGTATATTTACACTTTTTTATTTATGGTCAGGCTCTGTTACCTGAAATTTAATACCGAGGTAGGCTGATTTTAAGAGATGTAATAAAGTGAAGATTAGAACGCTGTTTATTTAGTAGTCGATTTACCTGAGGCACCACATGATTTTGTAAGGTTGTGCCTTACAGTTGTGAGTTGTATAGATAATATGGTTTATCTTTTTTTTCCTTTTCATCATTTACCCTAAGACCTCCCTCCTTCCCAAACCTCCACATTTTATGTCAGCATTTTGCTTGCATCTTGCTTTGTCTCGTAACCTATACAGTATATACCGGCAACCATAATATTCTCATCTGAATGCTTCGCATGTAGCTGAATTAATTACGGATGTACCATATGGCTTCCAAAATGAAGTCAGATGGGGTTAATCTTGGAAACACCTAAAAAAGTCATAAAATGCAAACCCTCATGGACTTATTCAAATGCATTTTCATTCTGATACCAACAAGGGTATTGAAAGTGCATGATTTTGAACTTTTTAAACAATTTTCATGATAATTTAAACTTATTGATTCAAGATGACTACCTGAAATTAACCTCATCACTCAAGGTGAAAGTTCACTGCATTTGTATTGTATAGCAGTGGACTAAAATGACTTCATACACAAGATGAGAGTATTTTGGTTTAGAATAGCATGCCATTGCATTTGATATTGTATCTCAACAGGCTTCTAGCCTCAATTGTCAAGTTGAGGGCACAGTTAAGTGATTACATGATACATGCATATGTACAAATGTATGTATGATTACATTACCATTTTATTGCGGCCATTTGTTGTGTGAAGGTAGAGTTAAATTGTCTGGTAAAGTAAGTATAATACCACTTTTGAAGATCAAATTGTTAATTGTAATATAGTAGCTACATTCTGTGAAAACGAGAACACTAAAGGATTTTAAAAATGAGTAAATAATGAATTCTTAAACCTGCTCTAGTAAAGTTTACTTCTTCTTGAAGGGTATCTGTTCGAAATCATTCCCTGCCAACACTTTCCCCGGACTTTGGGCTACTTCTAGCCCAGATTCGCTTCAGTGGTTTCATTGTTTTAGTGCAGTGAAGCTGAACCATTGCTAACAGCTAGGGAGATATAGGCAATTCTGCCCGGAACCTGCCCTTAACTTCTAGACATAATGTCTCGCCTCTAGGCTGTTTTTCAATGAAACTGTAATGCGATGATGTCTGGTATGCCCACAAAATTGTACTGGCTGCATGTCACAGCAGGCCAATCTTTACTGCTAAATTCTTTGGTGTGAGAGGCCCAGCACGGGTCTTGAAAATATGTTAATGCAATGGTAGGACTTGGTAGGAGGACACAAAATGATCACTTCTAATGCGATATAGTTTTGCTACATATCAAGGAATATTATTTAGCTAATTTGCAGATATTTGGTTTTCCAAATTTCAAATTCACAGTTTAAAATGATTCTTATATCTGTCCTTTGGTAAACCAAATTTTTTAAATCAGATTATATCATTGCTAACGGGGTGGCCGGATTCACCTCACATTAACAGCAATACTGCTGTGTGAGGATTTATTGGAGCAAAAAGATAATTGTCCGGATTCCCTTTCTGGCGTCAATGTGCTGGATGGCTGCCATTGGCTCTCCAGAGCTGACGCCCTTATAGGTAGATCTTCTTTTTAGTTCTACCAGGTTATATACTGATTAAGTATATAATCTGATTGTAGTTGTTGTTAAATCATAGAATGCTGGCATTGTATTCAGGTATATTATAACAGAGTGGTATACATGTATTAAGTAAAATTTTGTCAAATTCAAAATGTCCACCCCCTCTGGAAAGGGGGAATCAGCCTGGGATTGCTTCCTAAACTGAGCTGTAAATATAAGCTAGCCGTAGAACTAGGGTTCGCTTGTTCAGGTACGAATAATCGAGTATCAACTGAGCTGCAAAAGTGCTCGAAGGTCACTGGCAAGCCTTCTTTGTCAGTACTGAGATACCTCTGCCATGATCTAAACAAGTAAAACCTTCTTCTGTCATATCCACATGTCTTTTCGTAATGGGTTGTGGTGGTGTCGGGATTTATTTAGCTGAGTAAGCTGGGGTCACATATATCTATGATACAGACACTCATGACATGGCCCAAGTAAAACTTGAAAGTACTACTAGAAGTTGTTTTCAATAAGAGTGACAGATAATCAGATGAACGTAATTTTTTAACTTTTTAAAAGATCATATGAGATGTGTATATACATACCTGCCAACCATCCCTAGGAATCATCCCTATTTTGAACTTTCAAAATTGCAAAAAATAGGGGTATCCCTATTTCTGAAATTTAAAATAAATCTTGAAATAATTGCCAGAAAAGTCCTGAAATTTTTTGGGCTCCTGAAGCTTTTCCTGCAGCTTTAAATACACAGAAACCCAGTAACTTCAGGCGACTCTGCCCCTGTGTATTCCACTAAAGGCCTTGAAGTGGATCACAAGTAGACAACACCCATTCGCGACACATGCATTCTGATTTTTGGGTTCTCGATGTTGGCAGGTGTGGTATATAGGTTATCTTAAATTTCCCATTTTTAAGCCTTACACTAACATAAGTACTAATTGGGGAGCTGGTAAGTATTGACTGGATTCTGAAAAATAATTGCATACACAATTCTGCAATTGATTATGTGACCAGAGCTAATGGATCATTTCTGCATCGCTATTATTCTTGTCTTCTCAACATTGTATTTTTCAGACTGCATCGAAGACAGGGTTGGGAGGTGAAGCTCTGCGTTTGAGTAACGCTATCCCCGCCGGTGCTGTCATCACACCCGCTTTCATTCCTGCAGTTCCGGCTGGTAAGATTTATCGATTAAAAGGAGGGGGTAGATGTTATTAGTTCTGATCTGGGTTAAGTTAGGGCATGGTTAGGAGATGAGGCTCGGCATTTTGAGTCAATTTATTTCTTTAGGCTGATGCTGTCATTACACCTGCTTTCATTCCTGCAATACCGGCTGGTAAGATGTATTGATTGGAAGGAATGGGGGGAGTATAATACTAGATCTGAAGTGGGTAGGTAAAGATGGATTTGGGATTTCAAAATGCATTAAAATCTTCTGAAATTCTGGACCAAATTTATCTTAGTAGGCTTATTATCACCGATTTCATGCAAATCTACCGGTAAATCTAATGCCAAATTCGGCATACTTCCTCTGTGCTTGTGTTTGGTGTTTATAGATTAAATTTGTTTTTAGTGTAAGAAAATTGAGATGTTCCCTAGAATCTCATAAATTAAGGCTTTTAATTAGAAAACGGAAAAGAAAATGGAATCGGCAATTTAGAAAATGGGAAACTTTAATCTTTATAGTTAAGTTTAGAACAAGACAAGGAAGTGAGGCTTTGCATTTGTTTAAATGTGCTGGTACTGTCACTATATATATTTTCATTTCTGCATTTCCAGCTGGTAAGGTCAAAGGTGCAGGGATTGAAAATAGTTGTACATATATTTGAAGTGGGTCATGTTAGGAAAAGAAATGTTAGGAGGCGACGATGTACATTTGAATATTTTATTTAAATAAGCTGGTGCAGTAATTGCATCTTCTTTCAATCCTCAATCCTGGCTGGTAAGATATACTGAGGTTAGGGGAAGACAGGGTTGGCAGGTGAGGCTATGTGTTGGGTAACCTATTCTTGCTGGTGCTCTCATCATGCTCACTTTTATTCCAACTGTTCTGGCTGGAAAGATACATTGATTGGAACAGGATTGTATGTTGCTAGATCTGAAGTGGTTTAGGTTAGGAGAAAATTGGTTTAGGATTTGAAGCTCTGTGCTTAAGCAGCCTTTTCATCTGTTAACTTCTATAATAACCAGAGTACATGGACTCATTTTCTCTTTCTTTCCCCTCCTTTCTCCCTCACTTCCTTTCTCTCTCTTCCTTTCTCTCTCTCTTCCTTTCTCTCTCTCTTCCTTTCTCTCTCTCTTCCTTTCTCTCTCTTCCTTTCTCTCTCTTCCTTTCTCTCTCTTCCTTTCATTCCTTTCTCCCTCGCTCCCTCCCCTTTCTCTCTCCCTTTTCCTTCCTCTCTCCCTTTCTTTCTCCTCTCCTTTTTCTGTCCTCCTCTCCTCGCACTCTGATCTCTCTCACCTCTCCCTTCTCTCTCAATTTAGGTTCAATTTGAGTAGAAACTATGTCTGTGTGTCATTCAGTCAGGAATGATGAACTTGAGAGATTTGCTGTGTTTAGAGAATGTTTGGAAACATCAGCTTAAGACAAGATAATATTAATACTAATTCAGTTGCCATCATACCTTGTGACTGTTTAAAGAGACATGAGGAGATTTCGAGAAAGAAGCGCTCCCAATTTTTCTCGAACCTAGGTTTTTTACATATTTGGAATGCTTACCAATGTATTAGATCACACCTGAAGTGAATAAGCCGAATACACCGTCTTTATGTAATAAGATGATGATTTAGTAGTTTCTGTCGTGCACGACAGAAAGTCAAAGCAGGGTTTTCTATGGGGAACGATTACGATAGCAGGCATGTTCAAATCAAGGTTTGCGGTTTTCTGTTCCACCTGTTTGCCCAATAAACCTTCCAAACGTTCTCGGTAGATGGTCTACAACCGATCCAGTGAAATTTGAGAGAAATTCATATCCTAAAAAAAATCTCCTCCTAAATGGATCTTATTGGACTTCAATTAAAATAAATTGGTTAACTTCTTCCTAAACATGGTAGCAATCTCTTAAATTCTAATGTTGTATTTCTCAGGCCCAATAGGAGCAGCGGGCATCCCAGCTGGCGTACTGGGTGGTGTCCCCCTGCACGAGGGTAGTCCAACCATAGCCAACACACCCGTAGCACAAAGACTTATACGGTAAGTAGAGCAGAAGATATGCTTCTCAAATTTCAACTGAAAATGGGGTTTTATTTGGTCAATTTCAAGCCACTTGGGGAAAAAAATGAATTATTGGCATTGAAAAGGTCAATATCCGAATTTATAAATTTTCTATGGATTGATAGTTCTGTAGAAGTGATAGGTTTGGGGATTTGTAGTCGATGTATTTTCACTAAAAAGCATTCTACCCACTAGATAGAGATAAAATGTGGATATTTATAGTCATAAGATTTGTTTTTATGACAAGAGAAGTCTTTCATTTAAAGCTGTTTGTAGGAGGTATTATCATTGAAATCAACTCTCTCTCGTTCATACTGAGCAAACCCAATATTTTACCGAAAAGAACTAACATATTTGAACGATTATAAATAAGACATGAGATTTCTGATTTAGTCATGAGGAGACCAAATCCAAAATTGTTTTCCTTTTTTTGTGGTTTATACAAGAAGCCACCCACAAACCTGTCCAATCCTTAACGGAAGAAGCATTATGTACTTAAGTGGCTAAAACTGATCAAATAAGTAATGCCAAACCCAGTCAGCATGTCCTTGATGCATGTGGTTAAAGTTAAAACCTTTGCATGTGACCAAGCTTAGAATTCTTGTCAAGATTACTTGACTAACCATCATTACCATATAGCTTGATTACAGTACCAAATAAGCATGCCTAATAATACTTATTAAATCAGCAAGCTTTATCAAATCATATTAAAACAAATATGTACAACATACAATTTGACTTTAAAAAGCCAGCAATTGGCAGATAATTTGACATGACTTTTATTTTCACACTTTATTGTGAGCAGTGGAATTTTAAAAGCTTGCAAAAATATTTTTGACATCTCCTATGGTGGCAGTTTGGCTGGTTTAAGTTGTGAGTTCGAAACTCTGCAGTAGTGAACTGCATGATTGATGGCTAGCTATTAAGCCAATCAGTAGCATGTAAGGATTGAAGAGATCGGCGAAACAAGATTTTGAACATAGATTGGGGAGGGAAATGATTTAGAGAGCTAATTTTTAAATGGTTACTTAAAGGTTCATGAGAAGATTTTGAGCCACCATGTGCGGTGTATATGTATGATGTCAATATTATAGATTGAAACACTCACACATTGCTAACATGTATTTTGGTACAGAAAATGTCTTAAAAAGTGAAAACAAAAGGTTTTTGGATTTCATTATGCTTATATTTCAATATAAACTTAGGCTGAATTTTGTATTGTACTATAGGAAATAGAAATTTCACAATTTTGTACCAATAAAGTATTCTCAGGCTTTCTTACTCTTTTCAGATGGGGCTATTTGATAGAAAGTTTTTACACCGGATGCAAAAATCAGAATTTTTCAGATTCTTTAGGGTCACCTGTTATTTGAAATCTCTTGTTGCACCTTTAAATGACATGAATATGTAATTAAGCTAATCAAGGAAGGGTACTCACAGTAGATCTAAAATGTCCATGCTATTTTGTATGATCAAAAATGTCTTATACTCTCATATCTTATGGTTTGCAGTTCACTGACCCTCACATACACCTACAGTAAGAAGTTGACCTTTTGTGGTATCTGGATACTGTAATGATACCCTAAAGCCAGGTGGTCAATTTCCCCGTCCATTGGTCTGTGCGGGGGTTGGTGAACTGTGCCGCTGATGTTGAGAATGCACAGCAGTGATTTTGGGATGGAAATCCGGAAGTTTAATGAGAGGGCTTGGGTGAAGTTGGGCTAAATTTTGACAAAATTTGAGATATTTGCACTTGTTCTCGATCAAAAAATCTGCATTGATAACATTTTTTTGTTAATTTGTTTAATTTGTGAATGATTTCAGAAGAAGTTGTAATTATCTTCAGTTGAGAATTTCTAGCGTGATATAATTGTGCTAATTTAGAGTTGAAAGATGTGAGCAATTTTGTAAACCCAATAAAAATTCAGGCGGGCAACCTGGACCTGGGACAACTTCGATCTCCTCAGATTCCTTAAGACATTTCAGATGGCACAAGTATCCTCTACATTTTGTCAGTTCTCACTTGGCAAGAACGCCTATTGTATGTTACAGCTGAAATGTGTCAAGGCTTCTGAAACAAACCATGTTATATTGATATTTCCTCAACCATTCCATTTGCCTGGCATGTGTCCAATTGAATAATCCCGTCAATGTTTTGTGGCATGTCTTTATGCACGTTGGATGAATGTAATGTATGTCCTCCATTTCACATAGTATTCTCTTTCCCTAGATTGGATCCGTACACTTCACAGCAGCAAGTTTATGTGTTATCCGATCTGGCGAAAGAGATTACTTCCCATACGATAGGGTCGTAAATTGATGATGTCATATGCTTGGCAAACCGGTTGATGTACTGGTTCATTCCCGGTTGAAGCTTGGGTTCGTGTGAATCGGCACGTAGTCGCGACGTGTGCTACGTTAAATCAGTGGGTGGTTCTACTTGTACTTGGTGAACTCTTTAAAGCATATGACATCACACTTCATGGCCCAATCTGCACTCATGTATGCTTTTCATCTCTTTGTATCTAAGCAATATCTGTTAATAACCTGCTAATAACATCCTGTGTTATTTTACATAAAACACCCTTATTGATACTTAAGATCATTTAAACATATGGGATATCCGGCATCCACGAGTAGTTTTGAACATGTTTCAGACATCCACAAGTAGTTTTGACTTGTTTTAACCATCAAGAAGAGAACCTCCATGAATACTACTGGAGAAAACCAAATTTATGTTTTTCATGTTTTCTACATAGAATACAGGTAGAATTCATACAGATTCTTTATTGGCTTATAACCAAAAAGGAATTATTCGAAAATGTTCCCTAAAAATCGATAGTACCGATCATATTTTAACACCAAACTTCACCTCTTGGGCACCATCTGTCATCTATTGGCATAAAAGCACTATTTTGATTGGTTAGTTGGCAGGTAATATCCATGTAATACAAAATCAGGATTTGTGAGAATGGGGTGGTGTGGGTTACATACGAGATACGAAGCACTATTCATTGATTGGTTACTCAGGAGGTTGCTATCGGTCAGGTTGTGTCCTGTAAAGAGCGCCAAGTCGAGCACAGGAGCTTGTAGCATCAGAAGTGGTATGAGGTGGTTATATTGAAGTGGTTTGCTTATTTTGACACTTCCAAACATTTCAAAACAATACTTAATTGTTATTAACGATCTTACTCGCCTATCACTCTCTTATTGTGATGGATTGATGTTCAGTCAATTAAAAAAAAATGTCGGACCAACCAACTCTCCCAATTGTATTCATTTGAGAACAGACATCTCGATTAAAAAAAAAAATGCCTTAGGTGCGAGGAAGTAATTTCACACATAGCTCTTCAAACTAAAATTTTGGGTTTAATCACAGAGCACAAGCTGTCTTATTAGTGACTTTCTCTGCTTATCCTTGAACTTAATCAACCTATGCCATTGTCACTAGTGACTTACTAACAACTTGGCTCAGGTAATTAACTTTTTCTATCAGCTGACTTATGAGTTTGACTCAAATGAGGGGATTTTCTTGACATGTTCAAGACTTGAGCTCGCAGTGGAATCTTACAAGGAAAATCTTGAGAAATGAATAGGTTGGTCTGGTGCCAATCTGCTCTAATACGATGTAGAGAAAGTATTGTTTTCGGACGGAAATAATTTCTGTGGACAAATATTGTGCAAAGTGATTCCATTGATTGAACAAGATTGTTTTGTCCATGTTTGTTTTTGAGATTAACTTGGACATGGACCAGTCACGGATCGTATGATCTTTCATAAACTTGGTTTCAGTGCTATTTTCCAAAGGAATTGCGCATGCCATTCAAGCATTAGCATGAGATTGTTGTGCCAAGAAATTACTTGATGAGTTTGGACTAATCACAATGTTAAATGTCTTCAACCAACCGCTTAACTGTTTGGGAATTTGAATTAGTTTGTTGCTGCCAATTTGACAACAACTTTAAAACAAAGTTTTTAACCATATGTGGCATGACATATTTTCCCTTGGAATCGTGGATCACATATGGGATTGCAATGAATCTCCAACATTAAAATTATGAATCCATGTTTGGTTTAACTTTTTTAGCTTGAGTGTAAATTTTTGTATTTTGTAGATTAATAGAAAAAGTTGTTGGTCTAATGGAAATGGATATTAAAGGTGCAACTAGAGATTTCAATACCAGGTGTCCTAAAAAATGTGCAAATTCTGACTTTGGCACTGGTGTAAAGCTTTCTATCAAAAATATCCCCATCTGAAAGGATTAAGCTGAGAACTGTTTGTTTGGTACAAAAATTGTGAAATTTCTAATTCGTATAGGAGCAAATACGAAATTCAGCCTATGTTTTCTATTGAAATTTAAGGCATAAAAACACATACAATCACCTTTTGTTTTTTCATTTTTAAGTTCTGTTACCAAATAAAAGGTAGGGAATCTATTGAGTCTCTAATCTATATTAAATCACTACATATCACAGAAATATGGATGACTTGAAATATCTTGTTGCACCTTTAAGCTTCCCATTAAAGATTTTTGAAAGTGGATGCAGTAACTTTTCATTTGTCATTCAAAAGTGAACACCTTTGATCTTTCTTTACTCTCTTACCGACATTTCAAAAACTCAAAATATTTGAAAATAATGGAAATATGGCTAAAAAAAATAAGCAGCGGATGCACACACCGACGGGAACATAAAAAATCATTTTCATGTGCCTTAGTTTGCCTGGGTTATTTTAGTAACTTGCATCAGTTAAATATAGCAAGTGGTCAACTTTGTATAAGTGATTTGGAAATCCTGACACCACAGATTTTGTACCTTGGCTTATTTTGAAATGTACTTGAACAATGCTTTTCTTCAGTTTGTGAAGATTTCTTAACCTCATAGCACTTACAATGTTAATTAACTTATCCTTACATCTAAACTTAATACTAACCCCTAAATTTTATCCCTAAATTAATCACTAATCTTAATTCATTAACTTGATAATTTCTTACACTTAATCCTTACCTCTAACTGTAATGTTTAACATGGGCTTTTATTTGAAAAATAGCATAATACTGAAATATTAACCCATAAGTTCACAGGTATTATTGGTTCACTTATCTCTGTTCAGGGGATGACATTATATCATCTTATTGTGTAGTTGTGGTAATACCCATTTTCATTCACACGGTAAACACATATAGAGCTTGACTTATATCTGTAAAACAAGTTAATTCAGCAAAACCTTTTTAATGATCTTTAATTTGACAGAACAAATCTTTCCAATCATAAAAATTGTGATTCTGAAAAACTTTGACAACTTTATGTAGTGGCCGTTTTCCTACCCGAGTTATATTCATTCTCAAAATACAGTCCCCTGCAAAATCTGCACAACTTTGTTGACTTATAATCACTTGAAGTTTCTTTTTTTATATACACTAAAGATATCATTGGACATAATTCTCTCAAGACAATAAATAATAACCTAAAGTGTTGAGAGTTTTTACACTTCCCACGTAGTTCCTATTTTATCTCAACTCCAGCTATTGATCATCAAAATTTTGAAGCCTGGGTGTTCGTCACAGTTGGAGGAAGTTTTGATGTACTTGTTTTCGTTTGATATCTACAGTGTTTATCAAAAGAAAAGCCAAAATGTCCAAGGATTGTACAAATAATTCCTAGCACTTTTGAGCTTGCATGTGTTTATAGATACCCAGAGTTAAAATGTTTATTTTTTGTCCAAAACTTTACAATTATGCATGACCATATTAAGAAATCTGCATTGAATGAGTTCCAAACAAGCCTAATCTCAGGTACGGTTTTTGATAGGCTCCCCAAATGACCTGCAGTTCATTTGAAGCATCTCAGAACCACCGATTTTAGTGTTATACCCAAAACCATCTACTAGGAATGAAAGAGTTAAACTTGTTTTTCAGTATCCATAGTAGTTCATGCTTGTTGATATCATTGGTGAGAGTGGTGGTAGTTGTATAGTTGTATTGATGTTGTCGTTTTGTCTGCTTTTCCTCCCATCGCACCCATCCACCCAATTCCATTGGCAATTCACCCATCCACCCATGACAAACGTACGTCTGTGCGTGCACAATGGCTATATAGAATACCTCTTCACAGGCACCTGGCTGGACGCAGTCGGCGCACGCTACCCAACATCACAACCAGAGGTCAGCCACCCATGCATCCGCAGCAGTTACTGTTACAGCAACAGCATCAGGCGTTTCATGCAGCATCACAGCATCAACATCAGATGATTGCACTCCAACAACAAAGACAGGTGAGTTAGGTGACATGGAAAGGGACAGACAGACAAAGAGACAGACCAAGAGACAGACAAAGTACAAAGAGACCTGCCAGACCCAAAGAGACGGACAAAAGAACAGGCAGAGACAGACAAAGACAAAATACCAAGAGACAGACAGACCGGTTAACCAAGGTTTACTAGTGTGACTTTTCTGACAAGTAGCAAAATTACATACCCAAGCCATTGTGATGTTTTTACCTCAAAAAGTTGGGATTTGCGTTCCATTCAACTGTATGGGATGTTTACCTAATTTTTCTGCACAAGTGGTCTTTTTCTTAAAAAGATCCCAATTTTTTTTTCAGGAAATGAACAGAAATTTCAACACAGTTTCCTAAAGAGCACTTTGAGATACAAGCAACTGTTCATTGAAACACACCAACAGTGTCAACTAAAATTTTGGAAATATCATTCTATTCTATTATACCATAAACAAAATTGGCACCAAGATCACAAAATGCACTCTTTGAAACCCAGCTTAGATTGTATTATAAACAAAATTGGTGCCAAGATTGCAAAATACATCTCAAAAACCTTCATAGTTTTTCAAAAGATTTGCACCCCCCCAAGCCACGGAGATGTTGTAATGGAACAAATATCCATTTTCTATCTGGATTATTGGCAGCCAAGTTTTACCGGTTAACATAATTGTACCTTTTGCTCTTAAAAAGAAAGGAAAACAAAGTGACAAATATGCGCCACTTTTATTCATACAAATAGCAGAAGAAAGACACATGAACATCTTCATATGAAATCTTCTATATCCAAAATTGGTACAATGGTTTTCCAGAGTATAAATGAAATCTCTTCTAGATTATCAATGCGCCAGCATCCGTTAGAACATAAAAATATCCTCTCAATCATTGAAAGTACGCAGTAAAGCAGGTGTCGTTTTGTATGCTGCGTTTATTTGGGAGATTTGATTCCATTCCTGTTATGATACCAATGTGAAACTTCTTATTATCCAAAACGTCCCCATATGATTTGAAATGTGCATCATATAACTAGCAGGTGACGTTGGCTTTGTCGCAGTTATGTGCCATTCCTGCCGATCGGGATCTATATTTTGGAACTGTTACTTATTCCAGGATGCGATAATATTTCCAGGAAACAACATTTTTATATTGGCCAGCCGTGGTATATAGGTACATCAAGCTGATTACAGACCAATTATGTTACTCTCTGAAATGGACCTGGTGGCGAGATACTCATACTGCCCTGAATCATACTGTGCATATAGAAATTTTTTGCGAGTTTTGAGTTTTCTTTTTTCCACAAGTTTTGTAGAACCTAAATATTTGTCTATTAACTGTGGCGAATTGGTAGATGCATGGATTTGAAATTACTCACCAAATAGAAAAATGTGCCCTGCTGATATCTCACCAGTGACATAGCTTGCGAGAAATTTGCTGTTTATAAGGAATGTTTTTTACAGTCAAGGTTTTCACAAATTTTGTTAAGATCCGGACCATATTGCCCATAAAATGTTGTGAGTTTTGAATGTTGGAATGTTTGGGTCTAAATTTGAAGCAATGCTCCAGAAGGTTTAAATTTGTTTTGCTAAAACAAAAAAAACAAAGCAAATTGGTTCGGAAATCCTGATATGATCGCAAAAATCAGAGAGTAACGTTTCCGGAAATGTCCGGATTTCTGGCATAAATAAAAAACAAAAATCTGGAAATGTAAAAAAACAAAAATTATTTAATTTTTTTTTCCAAATTTATGAGTCAAAGTGTAATTGCAAAAAGGTAAACCTGCATCAACCCCAGAAGTGTTAAGTACCAATTTATTTAGAGAAGGGTCTTGTAACCTATAGATCACGTAAGAAAATATGTTCCCCGGAACTTCACCAGATGCTACGCTAAAAAATTTGGAGACTTCCCGTCGGTTCGAATTTGGATTTTCAGGAAACGGGGACCTACTCCTCTGTTACATCCTCTGCATGATACCGAATAAAGCATAAGGCAGTATTTGTGAATACTTCAATACAATCAAAGTGCTCATGCTTATTTCATAGTATGTCATATTGGGATATCCACCATTTGCACCAAAACCCTAGGCAGTATCTACTCAGACCTCTTTGTTGCTATACACCTGAGGTGAAAAACAACTAAGAGCAGATGGTAAAGTGATGGGAATAATCCTCAAGTATTGACAGCTGTTTCAAAGTTAGTTATCCAATCATTTAGAAAAGGGAATGATTGAGAGAAAAAGGGAAATCGCATGGAAATAAGGCGTATGTGGTGTAGTGGTGTCTTTTGATGGAGACTAACTATGTTTTGGCTTACTTTATCCTGAAGTTGGGGTTAAAGTCTTAGCCTGGTAGAAGTGTTCTTGTCAACATCTCTAAGAGGAAAAAATGTAGGGGAGAAATTACTATCTTTAAGGTGCTTGGAAGATCGATCATTATTATGCTGATGCAAGTTGGCAAAAAGCCAAGTCTCGCGAGAGAGAAAACTTTTGCTGTTTTTTGCTTAAAAGGAGGAGGCCTTTCTTTAAGTGATTAATTTAAAACCCAAAGTTGAGGTTATGCATGGCACTTTCATTTAAAATGCATCTAGATCTTCCTTTAATTTCCGACTCAAGAAGTTGTAAGATTTTATGATAATTTGGTTCATTCTCAAGAAAGAATAAGAAACCAGTATTATCATCTTTCTTATCTTTCCCTAGAGAGGCGGGTTCATTTATATTCCATTATAGTCTCAAATCCTAGCACAGTGCAAACATTTTATGTTTTCTCCAAGAAGAGAAATAGTTAAAGTAAGACCAAAGTTTCCTGTTTTTTAAATCGCCGATTCCATTTTCTTATCCGTTTTCTAATTAAAACCCTTAATTTGTGCCATTCTAGGGAAACATTTTGATTTTCTTAAATTAAAACACAACATTAAATAATCTAGAAACACACCAGAAACAAGGCATACACTTGCACACAGGCATGACGGGAAGTATGCCGAATTTTGCATTAGATTTACCGACGATTTGAGTGAAATCGGCGATAATGAGCTTACTAAGTTAATTTTGGGCCAGAATTTCATGAGATTTTAATGCATTTTGACACTGAAATTAGTGGTAGGATGAATTTGAACCATTATTTTGCGTCAAAAATCGGGAGATAACTGGAAAAATCCCAGGTTTTTTCTCCAAAAAGTCCAAAACCGTGTTCTAAACTCGCAATTCCGTAAATTTTCTCTGTTTTCTGTAAAACGGAAAACTTTGGTCTTTAAGTTAAAGAAATGGATGTGAGGAGACCCGAGAAGCCGTCTTACAGGAAAAGGTCCCACATTCTTATCACCCAACTCCTTCCTTATTCCATCTTATTTAAGTGTCAAATCCTAACTCTGCATTCTTTCTTGTATTTTTTTTCTCTCAAAAAAGTTACAGGAAGGTGGTATGGGCGAGAAGAGCCCCGTTGAGACGGCAGAGAATCTGTCTCCACGCAGTAAGAGTGGGTCACCCCACCTCAGGGATATTACAGAGATCAAACAAGAACCCATTGAAATAGAAGAAGAGGATGAGGAAGAGGCAGAAAGACTTACACTTCAACAGGTGAGGAAGGGCACATGTGTTCTGAAAGCTCTTTGCTTAAAGGCACTATCAGTGATTTTCTAAATCAGAAAATCGAAAAAATCATCAAAAATCAGATTTTTGCATATATGTAACAAGTACGGGTATCCTAACATACCCTGCAAATGATCAGACCAGAAGCAACCTAATATGGACAAAATCTGAAATTTTAGTAATTACTGTCCGTACAGACACTTACTACAACACATAATTGAATGGAGGACCGTTTCTTGGAACACTGCTGTTTTCTTCCTTTTCTGTCAATTCTACAGCTGGAAAAAGTAACTTATGAGAATTCTACAGAGTTATCCTTCACTTTTAACCTATTCCTGCAAATTTCAAATATTTTGACCCTTTCTGATAAATCGCTGATAGTGTCATTAACAGTCTGATTAAGAATCTGTTGGACAGAATCAAACACGCTTGCATGAACCCGATGGTCATCTCACCTCGCAATGCATTGGGTGTTGGTCCAAGTTTGCGTCGGACTACAGAATAGCATGCTGCGTGGTCACAAGTGTATTCAAAGTGTCCATCAAATTATTAATAAGACTATGAATGGTTGTCAACTGCAGTTGGCTAAAATCCAAAAAAATTAAGAATTAAAAACACTAAATTAGACCTGGGCCAGGTTAGTAAATAATATTTCTTTTTCCTTATTCACTGTTAGCTGGCACAGTTTCTGCAAAATGATGGTATTGCAAAGTCTGAATTAGTTGGGCAAGATGGTGCCAGCCGTATAAGTTATATCTTCATTCTCATTATTAAACAATTTTGTAATAGGGTAGTCTTTAACCTAATTTTCCAATAATTTGATTTAAATGTGTCAGATAAGACCGTCTCCAACATACACTGCAGAACTTTTTAAAGTGTTTGTTTCTTCGCGTTTTAATGGGACACTTTAAATTTGCCCTCAGAAGTAGAGGGACACATTCGCTGACTTCCGGTTTTGCTGCCTCTGGGCTTCGCTTAGTACAATTAATAGAACAATCCCAAAGTAGTATAAAATGTAGTAGGTCTTGAGCAAATTAACATAGATATTACATCAGATATGTATTGCGCAATATCCAGTCTTAATTACTGGACAGAAATAAAATTATGCAAATTTTCACACCTGCTTAACAATCCATTGTTGACAGTTGGTGGTTTCGGATAACAGTATAAACTCGGGGAATAACATGGGTATGTAGGCGTGCATCATTCCTTATTTTAAACCCAAGATGGGGAAGCTTCTCAGCTTCTACCTAATTGGCGAGTTGGCTCGGGTTTCTTCCGCTTGACGTTTTGCCAGGAATTTCCTGAAATTCCGATATGTATTATGAATGGCTACACTCTAAGACGTGGGACCTTTATAGATTGCAGAGTACAGTTTTGGTAATGTGTATTTATTTTATATAAACAGTTTAGGTAATATTGGCTGATGTGTTTAGCCAGTTCAGTTATTTTGGCTAGCTGTGGCTTCTTCATGGACAATCGTTATTTTCCTGCCAAGAGTTGAATTAAAAATCTGATGATTCATCTAGCACAATAGAAGGTCAGCTATTAACCCCTGGGTTCTACCTGCTTATCTAATCAGCTTATAAGAACTATTTTGATTGGTTACTTGGAAGGTAATATCACATAAAGAGCAAATCAAATCGGGATTCTGTAAGAATGGTAGTATTGTTTACACAGAGATATAGAAGAACCATTTTGATTGGTTACTAGAGGGCTATCTCATGTTGTGTCCTGTAATGAGCCCTTCAGACAGATTGTATTATAGGTGGCAGTGCCCAAGGGGTTAAAATTGAATCACTTGTGTTGGCTGCTTTGAAATATGAATCAACTGATAACAAGGTGGCCCTGAGAAACACAAAAACACTTGATAATTGGGTCTAGGCTGCAGTGAGGTATGAAATGGGGAGTTGACAGAGGTGTGGAGTTTATTTAGCGAGTTGAATGTTAGGTTGGCTGAGGTAGCAACTTTAGTAAGAAGCTGTAAACATGGTTGTGCTGTAAAGTAGGCATTTTAGCGAGGCTATTAGCGATTGGATCATGGCCCTTTAATCTCTTCCAAATTAATTGGTTAACCGTGCTAGCATATTGCGACTTCAAGTCTCCCCGTTTCCTAGCAACTGGCTTCAGGCAAAATCTTGACCTGACCTTGATTATGGCACCACGAACTTGGGGCATGGCTCTGTACTCTTGACAAGTGTTTGACCTCAGGTGTTCAAGCCCAGGTGCGGGCCGGTTACTAAGCAGTTCAATAATCACTGACAGTGAATAGAGTACCAATGTTAGTAAGAAGTCTTACGTCTTGCCAAAAACATTAAATCTAAGTTAGTCTTAATCCCTGTAATGCTGATCTATATTGGCAGCATAGATATGGTCCTGGAACACGGGTTGTGTTGGGAATTAGCCACATGCATAATAGGGTCCCATATGCTTGTGGTCATGTGATTCACCATTTCATAACTTGCAGGTATCTCATCCAAACTAAATTTAAGTTTCTTGAGAAAGATCCCAGACGAGTTTAGATATATACGTTGACAAGGAGCCACCCTATAAACAGTGCTTTTGGCAGCGTCGCATTGGCACGGATACAAACGCGTATTAAAAACCCTACTTGCCAGCAGGTGGACTTCCGCTTTGGCCCGACTTCAAACAAAATGGATATATTTTGGGTGCTTTCTGTTATGAAACCCGAGAAACGATCTGACAAATGCACGGCACTATCCTCCAAGATTACTAATTTGTGTAATCTGAAAGTTTATAAGTTTAGCAAAATCCATGTGGGATGAGAAATTAATATCCACTGGAGCAAGGGAAGGGATCCCATGCAATACGGTGTGGTGGCTTCCAACAAGCACGGTGTTAGTCCAGGCTGTAGTCGTTGTCATGCATTCAATTCCATTGCATGACTTCTTAGTAGTTATGTTTCTGCTCTGGGTGGTGACTACCGCGGATCCGGAAAGTTGTATCCTGGTGTCACAGACTGTGAAAGATAATATCAATTAGTACTGTGTGAGAGATTAACATTATTAGTCCCGTCAGAGAATGTGTGTAAATGAAACTAAACTCAAATATCTCCGGAAAACAGAGGGGTTCTATGGAAGTTTTGCATCAGAGGGTCTGTTACTATTTTTGTTTTTTAATAATGTATCGTAATTGGGTCTGAACCTATAGGAACCTAGTGAAAACTTAACCTTTTTTGTCGGGTAACTTTGCGGTACTCACAGACACGGAAAATTTAACACGCAATCTCTACGGCGCATCTATTTTTTCCCACAATGCCTTTGTTTTCTGTATTTTCCAGTCTTGAGATTTTTCAAACACTAGTTTTTTCATTCAATTTTTTTTTTTGTTTAATTTTATAACCAGGAATTACGTACTTACCGCACCGCCGTATGGTTTGACCTACAATTGACTGTTGGGAGACATTTGATCATGCAATGTGGTGTTCTTGGAATGGCTTATTAACAACACCCTTGTCTAACCAGTGAAAGAGTTGAACATTGCAACCCCTAGATTTTCCATATCAAATCCTATGAATTTGTATAGCTGTACATGGTCTCTTCTATCCAATGATACCAAATAAGTACCACATTCCCAACACCTTGTTCCTTTGGATGTCATGATGCACATGCCCTTGCAAAATTGTTGAAATCATTTTGTGTTACAAAACTTTACTGGGTAAAGGTAATTCTATCAAAACATCAAATTAAAAACAAATTATCCCTTTTTTACTGGATTTTTTTTTTACAAATTAAGAAAGAAACAAATTCAACTTAAAAAGGTTTTTTCGGGCAATACTTGAAAAACTTTGGTGCTAGAGGCATTTCTTGGTGTACTAGTTTTACACAGTACAGTATAAGAGGCTCCCCCCCACTCACTTTGATGATTACCCCACCTTCCAGTAAGGTACAAGGATTAAAAACTATTAACTTAAAGAAGACATTAGGAGATTTCCGTAAAGTGTGGCCCCCTAGTTTTTTTAAGTTCATTAATAACAAATAAAAATTTCATCCTCAAGAAAAATTGAGGTGAACACCATATATAATCCCGTCTGGTTTTTGAACTAGGAGTGATGTCATAGCTTTCGGACAGGTATTGTGCAGGTTTATCACGCATGGCGACTTTGCACGCTCACAATTATGGCTGCACTTACTGCGATTCGGACGCTTACGGCTGCATGAATGCGATTACGTCACTCCTTAGTTGAGGCCGGACGAAGTGTAGAATGTGGTATCATTCCATTAAATACATAATTTCAGGCTGTTCACAGGGACATAATTGAAATCTTTATTATTAATTTGCATTCCAGACAGTTTCATTGTATTTTTGCATTCTTTCTTTTTTGTCGTTACCATAGGAACAAGAGGAACTCTGAGACAACAGTCACTCGGAAGGTTACGTCTGTCAGAAGCAGGTAAGGCAAAAAAATGAAAGTTGTTTGCCATAACCCGGCCGACCATAAAAAAACCTGCCGTCTCAAAAATTCTTTAGCAAATTAGCACAAAATTAAAAAAATTATGCCGAACAATCCACGATTTTCAGTCACAATTAAAAACTTTTTTTTACCAACAGAAAGGATGAAAAACACATCAAGATAAGACAACAAAACAACTATATACCAAGTAAAAAAGAAAAAGATTTTTGCTATGTAACTTTCATGTTTGCTAAAAATAAATAGTAGCATGTTTTATTGATTTCAGAGTAACATTGTGAAGTTCATCTTAAAAAAAAAAGAAATCTGACCGACCGACCCTAATATTTTTCCTCCGGTAAACAAATATTTTTTAAGCCTAAAGCAAACATGAAAGTTACACATGGCAAGCGACGTGTGTTGAATGCATGGCAAAATGATACATCTTTAATGCGGTCCTGTTAGCTCAGTCGGTACGGCTTGGACACTGAATCTTGTCCCGGATTCAACCCTGCATGAGATCAAGTATATGGGTATTTGCCACACAGAAGCAAATTGTCCGAACTCATCTCCTCAACCCAAGGGTTATTGCGTAACTGGTACTTGTTGGCTGCGATGGTCATTGTAGTTTTAGGGTACTGCACCTGTTTAGAGTTGCAACCCTACGAAATGCCCAGGACGTTATTAACAGTAATAGAATAGCAATAATTCTTCTAATTCCATATAGTTTTGTGACCTCTGGGAATTTACGTTGACGATTCATAGATTAACCTAAATTGGACAGGCTAGTCCTAATTGCAATCATGTTCTGGAAATTGCTAAGTATTAGTAGTAGTAAAACCAAAGTTTTAAATCCAGTTTTGTCCCCGCTAATGGGGGGGGTGGCCGGATTCACCTCACATTCACAGCAACACTGTGAGGATTTATTGGAGCAAAAAGATAATTGACCGGATGCCCTTCCTGACGTCAATGTGCTGGATGGCCGCCATAAGCTCTCCAGAGCCGACGCCCTTGTAGGTAGATCTTCTTTTTCGTTCTACCAGGGTAACCAGCTACCCTCCTCATCGGATTTCGTTAGAAACCTGATGGGGGCGACGGTTTGGCCGCCGACAACCCGGCCCTGGGACAGGTAGTACTGGTTACCAGGACACCAGTAGCAGGCCCTCAAAGGATACCTGACCTGCTAAGATCTACAGATAAAATCTTCAGAACAATTTCTTTGAAAAATTAAAAAATTCTGATAGAGGAAAATTATCAGCTCAGATGAGTATAGCATTAGTATTTTCTCGGTAGTTCATTTTGCTACTGTTCCATCCTCAAGGCACTCTCACGTATTAACCTAAACCGTAGACCTGACCTAACCGTAATCCTACCTCTTATGAAATAAAAATTGACCTGAATTATTAGTTACATTGGTTTGTTGTTAATCAATCCCACAGAGATGCTTGCGTGTCACAGATCGTTAACAAGAACTCAAAGCTCCCCCGCGTCATCCACATTACCCCTCGGAATCCCGCCTGCAGAACATTTACCTACCAAGCACCGGTTCACAACGGGGTTAGCCTACGACACACTAATGCTTAAACATCAGTGTACGTGTGGAGACAACGCCAACCATCCAGAACATCCAGGGCGCCTCCAAAGTATCTGGGCGCGTCTCCAAGAAACACAAATTGTTAGCAGATGCGAGGTAAGACTAGTGTATTTGTGTTTGTATGTATGTGCATGTGTGTGTGTGCAAGCATGTGCATATGTGTGAGTGGCAGGTGGGTGCGTGCATGTGGAATTGTTTTTAACCATCCTGAACATCAGCATGTGTGGGGGTATTATCTTATATGAGCCTTTAGAATACAAGAGTATTTTCTGGTATACTTTGATTACCACCAAATAGATAGAAATTATTCGGTTGTTATCCTTCTAAGCGTAAAAGTAAACCAAATATACTCGAGCGTTTGTACAGAATCGCATGTGCCATGCATAATATACACACTGCGTCTCTTGCACCTACATTATTCCATGTCAGGTCGCACTGTTATGAGGCCTGCCTATTTGGTGGTAATCAAATTATAGATGGAAATGGTCTGGCGATGTGAGGTGTACCTCAGTAGCGAATTCTACCAAGTTAGTGTCTGTGCCATAATAAGTGTCTTTATCATATTACACTAAAGTTTTAAATTTCTCTGATATGGGAAAAATGGAATCTTTGGAGTTGACAAATGTCCAAACACAGATCCAGAATGAGCGAATTAAAGGTGCAACGAGAGATTTCAACACCTATCAGGTTGTCCCTAAAAAATTGAAAGTTACTGATTTTGTGAAGCATTCCATCAAAAATATCCCCATCTGAAAGGATTAAGCTGAGAAATGTTTCTTTGGTACAAAATTTGTGAAATTTCAATTCTGTAGGAGCAAATATGAAATTCAGCCTATGTTTTATTGAAATATAAGCAAATCAAAATAACCTTTTTTCTCTCTTTTAAGACATGTCTGTAGCCAAATACAAGGTAAGAAATCTATTGAGTGTCTAATCTACATGAAATGAACTTTTTTTTATGACCATATATTAAGGGTTCCCTCCAAATTTCTTGTTGCACCTTTAAGCACCCTGGGCATTTTTTTTTTAGAATGAATGTGATACTTTTTACTGATAACATATTACATTTGAATTTCTCTTTGTTCTCAACAAACAGCGGTAAGAACCGGAAAGCAACGTTAGAAGAACTACAATCATGTCACAGTGAAGGTTATGTGCTCTTCTATGGAACAAGTCAGCCAAAATCATCCAAAATATAACCCGAAAATTAGTCAGACGTGTGTCAGGTGAATCCAAGTAAACTACATAAAAGTTAACTTAAAGGGATCTAGCAGCGATAAT
The DNA here is from genome assembly GCA_023653785.1 of Ophioderma brevispina. Classification (NCBI taxonomy): domain Eukaryota; kingdom Metazoa; phylum Echinodermata; class Ophiuroidea; order Amphilepidida; family Ophiodermatidae; genus Ophioderma; species Ophioderma brevispina. The sequence continues at coordinate 73,982 of JAMKCH010022324.1, read as the reverse complement.
GCAAGAGAATAAAAAAATGTGGAAATGTGTTTTTTTTAGCTTATAAATCAAAGATAAGTATGTACGATTCCATATAACTACTTTAATATAGGACCAAAAATGCCAAGTAGTGAAAAAAAAAAGTATTTGGATGAAATTTGTCATACTGTCTCCCGCAAATAGACAAGCAGCTGGCGTCTCAAAATCTACATTAAACTACTGATTGTGGTTTACAGCAGTACATAATAAACAACATCAATGATGTTTGTGTTTTGTGGTCAAACTGTACAGGTCATGGTGCACAATATTACGCTTATAAATCTGGGATATTCCCAGGAAAGGCTCTTTTGATCTCAAATCAGAATTTTGATACGCACGTATAGAAATCACGGAATCGGAATAAAAAATACTGCTTTGTCTTTATTACACAGATTTCAAGCCAACTACCTGCAGGTTATGTGAGCACATATACGCCAGTCATGGCGGCGCCAGGGTAAAATCATAGGAGGGGTGACACATATGGGGGGGGGGGCAAAACAGTACAAAATGAACTCATTTTGTGTTTAAAAACCCAACATTTAGGTGTGTCAATTTATTGCTTAAAACCCCTGTTTTCCATAAATTTTGAAACACTCAAGGGGCGATCCCCCCCCTGATGGAGCCAGTAACAAATACCATCAAATACAAATTTTGATGCTTTTTTTTTTTCAATTTATCCCTTTAAAATCAGCTGGATAGCTAGATAATTATATCTAACCAAATCAAAGTAGACAATTGTATGCAACTGCTTTTCACATGCTATTTTCTTTGAATTTTGGCAGCATTTATTCCCAAGTTTAAACTTCCATCACATGGTTACACTGTGGTGGCTTAGGAGTCGACACAGACACAATCTGGAATGATCTGCATTCACCCAGTGCAGCTCGCATGGTATGTAGCGCACAGTCTGTGCAAAAGACTAGTCAGTAGCTGGCAGGCTCTTTCTTAACATTCATTACAATGTTTATCTGTTTTATACCACAAATGAGGTTGAAAAGATAGTTTGCTAAAGCATATTTAGAATAGCATATTTAATATTTTCAATTCATGGTAAAAATGCCTTAGCTTTTCAAAAATGTTATTGATTCGATAAGTTGTATGACAATTCTTCCCCCTATCGACTTCAATTTGTGCAGGCTACAGGGTCCGTCATAGAACTAGCATTTAAGGTTGCAGCGGGTGAACTGAAGAATGGTCTAGCTATAGTGCGCCCTCCAGGCCACCACGCAGAGAGCTCGCAAGCAATGGGCTTCTGTTTCTTCAACTCGGTAGCGATTGCTGCCAAACAACTGAGACTCAAACTCAAACTGAACAAAATCCTCATTATCGACTGGGACGTCCACCACGGCAACTCCACGCAGAAGATCTTTTATGAGGATCCTCATGTGCTTTATATGTCCATGCATCGTCATGACAACGGAAACTTCTTCCCAGGGACAGGGGCGCCAGACGAGGTATGTGTAGACATCACATGTTAGGAAAAGTATTACGGTTTGTGTAGTAAAAGTCTGTTTGAATTATGTTGGGATAAGGCCAGGTCGAATGTGTAAAAATCAGAGCAAAATAGAAGCAACCTTGAATGACTGTTTGTGTTTCTTTTGGCAAATGCCGGGAAAATGTAAGACAATTCCCTGCCCCTTCTACATCACCCTAATTTTTTAACCAGATAAATCTTACCACTGAAATTATAAGCTTGTCTCCTCCTCCAAATTTGGGAGGTTTTGTCAATGTGTGCCTTGTATTATGTTAGGATCAAAAAAATCTAACTTTATAAACCATTACTATGAGATGTCCAATTCTTGTAATTCGCAATATGGTGTGGCGCCAGCGGTTACACCTGCAAGTCCAATTTTTGCCCGCAAGGGTCGACATTGCCGTCCAACTTCCCTTGTATGAACACGCCATGTTAGTGTGATATTTTGTTATATGTTGAAACAGCTTCATGAAAGCATTTGTGTGATCAAAAGGAAGCAAAGGGCTTACATATTGTAAATGGCAGTTTTAGTGTGCATTTGCACGCAACCGACCATTATATCGACAAACTAAATGATCAGTGGACCTGTTCCTGTTTATTATATTTGTATTACGCAGTCTCTCTGATATTGACTTCCCCCCCCCATAATTCATCGGGAAAATATCACCTCTCCGAGCAATTGTTGGCAGCACACTGTGTTGCGAAATGCGAGAATTGCATAGATTTTTGCCATTGCACAATGCTTATGGCATTAGCATAGCATTGCTATTTTTTGCACATTTTGCATTTGCCCAGGGAAGACTATGCTTTATACTAGATTCCATTGATAGTGTAATAGCATTTACTTTTTGTAGGTGGAGGTATGAATTGAGGGGATTTGTATATAAAAACTTTAGTCCGTGTATTTGTGGTATGATGTGCGCTTTAGCCATGATAGCCAACCCTGAGGGGTTAGGCCATTCCCAGTCAACTCAAGTAGTCAAAAGCATAACCCTAGAATTTTCAAAGAGTTTCATTGAAAGCATGAAAGCTGATTTTATGAATAGTGAAGATAACGTTCTGCATTGTAACACACAGGTGACTGAAGCTTCTAAAATTTATTTTTTTTTGGTAGGCAATGTTTAAAACCATTCTGGGGTAGACACACTATGCATCACATATCATACAATAACCCAAGTATTACTGTAAAACTAACAACGTAACTTTATTTGCAGTTGGCCATTCAATCCGATCCTCTTTTTGTATTGCGAGGAAGAAATTCGAAGAATTTCTGGGTATTTCCGTCCCCTATTTTGAGTAATGGACGAAGTCCAAACTCCACTCTAACTCTACATCAATTGGAATCTATTATAGTGTACCACATTTATGTTTCGATTTGCTGAAAGATTATGTCATGCTTAGGAAACTGGTATAAATATGAAGTGGTATTTCAATTGCTTTGACAGTGTTTTTGTGGGTGCGGTCTGGGTATATTTTGAACGTTTCGTGGCCTGGTGCCTCTGTGCCCACCCATGGGAGATACAGAATACCTCGCCGCTTGGTAAGTCATAAGCAGTGCCAGAATGGCCTTTGCAGGTAGAAGTCTCGTTGATGTGATGTCAGCAAAAATTATTTGCGATGTTAATTTCATGACAAGATGGACAATATGAGTCCATGTATAGAAGGAAATACCAACTCCCTGGGTAGTACACAACACAGATGGACCTTTTCCCCTTTAAGCAATAACAGCACATTCTTTGGATGAGCGCCCCCATTTTCCAGATAGTTTAAAAGATTTTTGCACAGTTTTGCATTGGTAATTGGCTAGTAAACAACACCTTTGAATGCTAGAGCTCAACATTCTATATGTGTCACAAAATAAGGAATTTTGTAGTTAGAATAATTAATATCGGAGATCTCTGATTATAATCATTACGAAATAGCCTTGAAATTGGCGCCATGACGCTCATCTATTAGTTGTTCCCCTTGGGTTCCACAAAGTCAAGTTAGAGGTCATTTTCGTTGAGGTGGCATTATTTTCGGGACTATTTCACCATGGACGGACATAATGTTGTGTTTCCAGCTCCACCATTAAATTACAATCAAGGATCCCAATTCTAATTCAACAAATCGCATTTTTGAGCATTACCACTCGCAGCATTACCAACTAGACAGTTACCAGCACCCACTGTAACAAAATCTCAATTTTGAAAATTAGGTGCACTCTCAAAATGTTGCTGTTATTGCTTTAACATATGCTGAGAGTGTGAAATAGGTGAGGAAATTACTCATCGATGGGCTGTTTGGCTCAATATCTACTAATAGGTGAGAAATTTCAACATGGGTGTGGCGACCAGGCTATCTATGAGGAGTTTTCTCATGTCTCACATCACACTTTCAGAATATGTTGAAAGGAAAAAGGTCCTTTCATGAAGCAGGACTAAATTTGGTTTAAACCCAGATTTCAATGCCCTTGAAGGTAGATCTTCTTTTTAGTTCTACAGGATAACCAGCTACCATCATTACTGACCCGCCCCTTGATCGCTTAGTCAAATAATTATTGTCTGTCATGTATTTATAAGAACATTATTACACATTCAAGGGCACTGCAAACCCTTACTGCCATCCCACCTCTAATCCAACTTGTAACATTTAAAGAATGATCCGGCATTGGCCGACAAATTGTCTTAATGCCTTGTACCAATGTCCCAAGAGGTTCCTAAGATTTCTTCTCAATCATTTACACTCTTAAAGGTGCATTTTGTGATTCTATGGTTCGTTAGATATCATTGAGAAACCTTATTCTCTCCTCAAATTTTTCACTTTGATACCGATCTTACCGTTTGATGTTATAGCAAATGTTAACCCTGGTTTCCCGAGGACTGTAATTTCTGTCCGTTTACGGACAGAAAAAAAAACACAAAATTGTGAATTTCTTTCAGATACAACCAAGTAAAATTGGGTACACGTCCATTACTAGGGCTAACAGTTCAGATGATATAAAAATCTCAACTTTTTTTGGTAAGTCGGGGGGGGGGGGCTGTGGATCATGAAATGCCCCTTTAACTGGTTCAGTAAATGGGGACAACTATAACACCATGCACTCCAGTGTAAATATACCTTACTCCAATGAAAAATACCTTGTCCCTGGTTTCATGGAAAATACTTTGAGTTTTGGGTCATAGCCAGACTCGTTTTGCATGCACTTATCACTTTAAAGTGACATTTGGAATGTCCTAAGGAAAAATTCTTAAGTTCTAGAAGAATAGGATGTTGGTACTAAAGTTTGAGTAATAATTTCTTGGCCAAGTTACTAGGTACACCCGCTTCCCCGCCAAAACAGCACACCACTGGGTTGGACGTAGACTCAGTTCACGCGACAAGCAACAGGCGCATACGCCAGGGCCAAGAAATTAGTATAGTTACAATTATGACTTCATTAATCCTTTTAATAAATTCCTTGGAACTATTGATTTAAAAATTCACGACTTAATGCCGACCAACATTTTTCCTTCCTCTAGGACGGTCATTCTACCCATAGCAAGAGAGTTCTCCCCAGACGTCGTTCTGGTGTCGGCAGGTTTTGATGCAGCTGATGGGCATGCCAATCCCCTTGGAGGATACAAGGTCACTCCAGCATGTAAGTACCTCTGCAAATTTGGTTCTCGGTTCCCAAAATACACACACCAAGCTTAAATCCTCCAATCCCCTCAGGATTATACAAGGTCACTCCAGCATGTAAGTACCTCTGCAAATTTGGTTCTCAGTTCACAAAATCCTCCAATCCCCTCAGGATTATACAAGGTCACTCCAGCATGTAAGTACCTCTGCAAATTTGGTTCTCAGTTCCCAAAATCCTCCAATCCCCTCAGGATTATACAAGGTCACTCCAGCATGTAAGTACCTCTGCAAATTTGGTTCTCAGTTCCCAAAATACACACACCAAGCTTAAATCCTCCAATCCCCTCAGGATTATACAAGGTCACTCCAGCATGTAAGTACCTCTGCAAATTTGGTTCTCGGTTCCCAAAATACACCAAGCTTAAATCCTCCAATCCCCTCGGGAGGATACAAGGTCACACCAGCATGTAAGTACCTCTGCAAATTTGGTTCTCAATTCCCAAAATACACACACACCAAGCTTAAATCCTCCAATCCCCTCAGGATTATACAGGTCACTCCAGCATGTAAGTACCTCTGCAAATTTGGTTCTCAGTTCCCAAAATCCTCCAATCCCCTCAGGATTATACAAGGTCACTCCAGCATGTAAGTACCTCTGCAAATTTGGTTCTCAGTTCACAAAATCCTCCAATCCCCTCAGGATTATACAAGGTCACTCCAGCATGTAAGTACCTCTGCAAATTTGGTTCTCAGTTCACAAAATCCTCCAATCCCCTCAGGATTATACAAGGTCACTCCAGCATGTAAGTACCTCTGCAAATTTGGTTCTCAGTTCACAAAATCCTCCAATCCCCTCAGGATTATACAAGGTCACTCCAGCATGTAAGTACCTCTGCAAATTTGGTTCTCGGTTCCCAAAATACACACACCAAGCTTAAATCCTCCAATCCCCTCAGGATTATACAAGGTCACTCCAGCATGTAAGTACCTCTGCAAATTTGGTTCTCAGTTCACAAAATCCTCCAATCCCCTCAGGATTATACAAGGTCACTCCAGCATGTAAGTACCTCTGCAAATTTGGTTCTCAGTTCCCAAAATACACACACCAAGCTTAAAAAAATGGAAACTGCATTGGAGCAGATGTTTGTAGGTATTTTGAAAGGGAGTCTGGGTTTTAAACCAGGGTTAGTCCTACATGAGTGGAACTTTTTTTCCTTTCAAAATACTTTGAAAGTTAAATGTAATGGGTGAGAAAAATCCTCATGGATAGGCAGTTCCAGCCCATCCATTAGGAATTTTCTCATCTGGTACGGACATTTTTAGAGTATGTTTGAAGGAAAAAAGGTTCACTCATGTAGGACTAACCCTGGTTTAATCCTGTGTTTAAAGTTAGACTCCCTTTCAGAATACAAGCCTGAGATTATCATTCAAGTTGCCCTATATTTAGCCCCATTTCATTGCACAAGATCACTGAGATAATCAAAATCCTGGTTATTGAAGACGTTTTGTTAGGCCATAATACCCTGTTCACTAAAGAAAAGGTTCATTTCTGTACTGTTATTTCTATGTGTTGCAGGTTTTGGTTATATGACCAAGAAGCTGATGAGTCTAGCCGGTGGTCGCGTTGTACTAGCCCTGGAAGGCGGCTACGATCTACCCGCCATTTGCGACGGAGCCGAGGTATGCGCTCAGGTCCTGCTTGGCGACGACGGACCACCATTGACTAAGAAAGCTATGACGAGCACACCCAATGACAAGGCCATCGACTGCTTGCAACAGACAATTCGCATCCAATGTAAGTGTAATGAGTGTAAAAGTCAGGGTTTTTATGTGTTAAGAATATTTTTTTTTTTTTTTTTTTTTAGCCGGTGGTCGCGTTGTACTAGCCCTGGAAGGCGGCTACGATCTACCCGCCATTTGCGACGGAGCCGAGGTATGCGCTCAGGTCCTGCTTGGCGACGACGGACCACCATTGACTAAGAAAGCTATGACGAGCACACCCAATGACAAGGCCATCGACTGCTTGCAACAGACAATTCGCATCCAATGTAAGTGTAATGAGTGTAAAAGTCGGGGGTTTTTGTGTCACCTGCCTTAAGGCAGGAAGATAAGACACATAGGGATCACTTTGTCCACTGTTGTTGATGTCTGTTGTGAAAAAGGGTTAACATTTGCCTGTAATATCTGCATATTTAGATGGATTTAAACCAAACTTGAGTCATAGGTGCAACATTGGGTCCCTCATTTGTTGATGCAGTCAAAGGTCACATCCCAAGGTCAAAGGTCATTATGAGGCCTATCATTAGAAACCGCGACGGCAGGCGACACATGCGGTCTGAGGACTGATGTATTTTTATGTGTTAAGAATAGGATTTTGGTGGGATCACATGACCCTCTTGAGGGGAAATTTCCCAAAACTGGTGCATTGTGGGATTGACTCAATACACCCTTTGGGCATTCCATTTCCTTTCTCATTTTTTGAATTAACTAAATTCTTTTACTAATGTCTTTTTTATACTATAAAATAATTTGTATTTTCATAACTTTGAAAGTGTTCCAAAAAGGAGGGGGTATTAACAGCAATACACTGCAGGGTATAACACTTGTCTTTTGTTGTATGTGTCAATTGTTAACCTTACAAGTTATGCATGTTTTGTTATTAAAAAACACAAAATATGATTGGTCTTTGTGACATTAGGAAAACAAATTAGGGAGTGATTCAGGGCCAGTGAGTTGAAGGAAACAAAACAAAGACATTAGAAAATAAAATAAATGATTTTAATTCTTGCAATTCGCAATGTGGTGTGTCGCTAATGGTTGCCTTGGTGAGGCGATGTCTTCCTGATGCATCATGGGAAAAAGTTGACATCCAGAGCCCGCGTAATACAAATATTACACAGGAACATGTCACTGGTCATTTAGTTTGTATGATTGATTGCGTACGAATGCACACTAAAACGGCTATCTAAAATAAGTAAACCCTTTGCTTTCTTTCGATCACACAAACTCTTGAGCTGTTTTGAACATAATAATCACACTATTTGCGTGTTAATCCAATGGAAGTTGAACAGCGATGTCGACTCTTGCGGTCAAAATTGGACTGGCAAGGTTAACGACTGGTAGCGCACAGTATTGCTAATTGCGAGAATTACATTAAGGTTTGGGCGATAAAACATTGCATTTGCTTTTGTGGAATACGATTTTAAAAATTAACATAAAAAATAACAATTTTTTTGCTTGTGTTACACAGCCGAGTACTGGACTAGTGTAAGAACCATGTCTCAACTGGTGTCGTGTTCGGCAGAAGAGGCCCTAAAGAGAGAGAAGGAGGAGGCAGACACAGTCACAGCGCTTGCGTCACTGTCAATGAGACAGGTAGAGCACTCTCCCACTGCTGCTGACGCACAAACAGAGTAAGTGCAAATAATCCTGGGGTAATAATAATAACTAGGCGGTCCACAGGTTTTGCGATCACCTGGCTTTTTTAAAGCACTACTTGTTTGAAAACCATTTTTTTGCGATTACCCGGCCTATGGGGTGCGTATCCGCTAACCAATCGAACTTGATCTGGCCTGGTCCAAGCTACACCCACCCACCAAGTTTCGTGACCGTATGACCCTCGGCCTCCGAGAAAAGGGGTGGACAGACAGATGTGTCTTATTATAATATAGATAATGTCATTTGTGTGGCATCTTTTTCAAAGAACTTTTAAAAAAATAGAGTGCAGAAATGTGGGATTAATTAATTGGCATAAAGAAAAGTAACCAGCTAGTTGAAATTTATAAAATCGTATTTTTGTCAACTAGTATTATCATCTGCAAAATGACAAAATGCAAGAACAACTTTCTTGCACTTATGTGACAAATTATACCTCAAAATTTGATGATTTGGAGCTATGCCTCCATGTGAGGAAGAATCATAATTGGACCATGATTTGGCCACCAACCTTAGAATTATTAACCGAACTAAGCACATAATTTATAATGAATAAATTTGTTTGATCTTTTTCAACAGATCATCAGAACCAATGGAGGAAGAAGCAGCGCCATCATCGTCATAGCAACATCATTTCCACCACGGATATCAATCTGATGGTTCAACTTGAATGTATTGCTTCTTAGCTGCATGCAGAAATTCTTGCCAGAAAAAAATACTCAAAAAGCTTGCATGGTGTTTGTGCTAACCCAAGTGTTAAACCAAGTGCTGTGTATGAGCCTAGTGTATGCCACAGAGACTGAAGGGCTTACATGGTGATAGCATTAGCCCAAATGTCACAACCAAGCTGTGTAAGAGCCTACTATATTATCTGCTACAGACACTGGAGGTTCACACATTTGTGTAACCTTGATTGACTATCAGGTGCTGTGGAAGAGCATAGTGTACAAAGACTGCTCGTCTTTTGGTGTGCAGAGCTGTGATTGGTCAGTTTGTCGCTATGGAGATCTTCAAGCGGTTATTTACGCATGTATACACTGGCTTCAAGTCTTGTTGTGAATTTGGTTGTACTTGTAGACATGAAGCTTCAACAGAAGCCTTTTTTGTATGAAAACTATAACAATGTGTAGATGTTATGTACAGACCAGGTACCAAGTGCAGTATTGATGTACAGTGTCGGCTCTCAGCAGGTGTAGTGGCAGTGGGTGTACCCCGGGGATCTATTTATGGCCCACATTTGGAGAAAAGGGGTTTGCTGTATATTACACTTAAATCTGTGACAGTCAATATGGCTCTGCGGTGCTGTACTTAAAAAAAAAATTATCAAAAACATAAATAGGAGAAAAATTGGTTTTGTTTTTATCCGACTGTTTGCATTCTCTATTGTACGATTGCATTGTGGATCGTTTTTACTCTCCATGTTGCTATGGTTAACCACCTGTGCAGACAATGTTTTTGTTGTTATTTGTGGTGGCCAAGCTCCATTTTTTCCTGTCTCATGTGAAGAATATTGAAACCTCTGTTTTGTATACCATGATCTGTATGGGTTTATGCGGGGTAGCTTTAAAAAATATCACTATTGTACTCAATGCAGGGATTGAATTTGGGAAAGTATTACAATTGTTTCGAATGCAAGTTAGCCGTGTTACAACAATTTTGTAGGTGATACCTTAATCTAGGTGTCTGTCATTTGGCGACCGTTCAAGCAAAATAGCAAATGAGCTGCATGTCACTTAAAAACAATCGTTTGATTAGCAGAGGGAAAGTGAGATACGTGCCCACCTTTGTTCTCTAATTTGGAAGTAAAATTGAACAAATTCAGAATGTGTGGTAAACAGTTAGACCTGTCTGTACATTCTTGATGCGTCATTTTGCTGGCTCCCATCTTCCCCCATTTGCACCCCCAATTGTTTTTGTAGTACAGCCAAATTCTTATTCAATCTTTATCATTGTTGCTTTAGAATTACCCTCCCCCCTTGGAGCTTTACGAGCTGGGAGGGTGGAAAATGGGTCCACAGACGAGAAATGAGCAGAGAATGTTTTTTGTGGTCCCTCCATTCATGAGAGTTCTGTATCCTCAGTCAACAAGGGGTGTATGCAAGCCTGAAATGTATGAATCTTGGGTTTCATAGTACTGAATTCCATATTTGACATGTCGTATATTACTTCATGAAAGTGTGTCAAACTTAAAGCTTACTGCTGGATGGCTCTAGCATAGCTTTTAAAAAATTGTACGCTTTAAAAAAATGGTAACTTTTTGTGGGGATTTGGTGTTGAACTTTTCTGTGACTGTTTTATTCTCTGTACGGATATAAATGCTACATAACCCTAGCAGACCTTAGAGAGGAAACTTTTCAAGAACATGACAGGAAAACCTGCATTTTCTTAAAGGTACAACGAGAGATTTCACATAACAGCTTAGGTGTCCCTAAAAATATGGAAATTCTGATTTTTGCACTAATGTAAAACTATCAGCTGGTTAAAGACGGATCTTCCACTGTGATTTTGGACTTGCACGAACGAACGAACGAAAGCTTTCTATCAAAAAATATCCCCATGTGAAAGGATTAAGCTGAGAATTATTTCTTTGGTACAAAATTTGTGAATTTGTATTTTCCTATAGGAGCAAATTCAGCCGATTTTAATATTGAAATTATGGAAATGATATTTAAAACAAAAGGCAAATCTCAAGGTATTTCTGTAGCCAAATACAAGGTAAGAAATCTATTGGGGATCTTATATATATGAATTCACTACATATGACACAATATAGATGTCCCAAAATCTCTCGTTGCACTTTTAACACTTCTAAATAAAAGGGCATTATTGTTGCAAATGTGCAATTACGCATTCTTATGCATTGTAATTTTGTTGCTATCATCATTATAACCATTTATAGCTTGCTCATTTAGCGGTGTTGGGTCGAGAATTGACTATTTATCATTCCGCACAGTGCATGCACTTTGTCCAGCCGCGAGTATGAAGTCGTGCCGCTGCTAAACATAGTATTAAATGCGGCAGTCGTAACTGTAACAATAGTGGTGTAAAAGGTAGTGGCGGCCCTTCATTACCTGGCTAAACAAAGTGGAAGGACTTATCTTTCAATTTCAATGATTAAATGCATTTATATAACAATTAAGAAATAGGTGAAATATCTGAGTGGTACTTAACTGGTTGTTGGTGGAAATGGCAATCGCTACCATTTATCTGGTTTTATTACAGTCCCTGTCACAGTACTTCAGCAATTTTTTCCTGTCTTTAGAATGTGTGATGCGTAAAAACGGAAGTGGAGTTTCCATTGGTTAACCCAACACTGACGTGAAGTACGCAAGTCTGATTGGTCTGTTTCCATGGTGCATAGCAAGGGCCCGCCCACTCGTGCAGAGTGCAATTGCCGAAGTTTTGTGACGTCAACTATTTTAATTGTGATTTGTGGTGCGGGATTGGAAGATTTGTAAAATTTTTGGATTATCCCTTTGTGTTGTGTCCAAAAATCATGATCCCCCAGTTGATCACCTTTTCTGCCAAAAACATGTTTCCCTTTAAAACAAACCCCCCCAGATCTTGGAAACAGATTCCCCCACCATAAATATTGATCAGTCCTTTATTGTCCGGATGTCACTCAAATGATCTATTTTGACGAATGAGGCGATTCATGAATATGTATGTGTATGCTACAAGCAGATTGATACTGAGACTGTCAATAGAGATGTGTATGGAAATTACACCAGGTAACAATGAAATTGTGAGGGAAGAAGTATTGCCTGTTATAATACTTAAGGGAATGGCACAATTTAAGTATGTAAAACTTTCATCTTGATAGAATGGCCTTTGGCCTTCACCCCAAAACCCCATCTGCAAAGTTTTGCACCAATATTTCAATTCGTTTTGATGTTAGAGCTAAAAACACGATTTATAAGATTCATTAATATTGGTTGACCAAAACGGGGCACATTCTTGCTCATAACTTACAAACCTAAGTCTTCACAGGGTAAATAAGGAAAATTAGCAGTTTTCCACAGATACAATTATTTTTGCCACTTGCCGTAAAATCGGGGGTTCTGGGGACGAGGCTATTAACGATCGGGCCATGGCCCTTTAACAACAAAATATCTCAAGCGGCACCAACTTAAATTGTCTTGCCATTTGTTAATTTTTCCTTTCATCATAATACATTAAAGATTTTGCTGGTTTCCCTGTAAGCATGGAATCCTGTTAGTGAGGAACTCTTGGGAAGTCATCAGGAGTTCCCAAGGGTTTTTTTCCCCCATTGCAGGAGAGTCTGAGCTTACTGGGAATCAGCAAAATTTGCCCTGTATTATTATGGTGAAGCAATTCTCTGGCAAAAGTGCATTGGAGTGGATTGTCAAAGCAAATTGTCCCTGTCTGTGCACAACTTCAAGGTCCTGATTGCGTGTCCTAGCAGGGACTTGCCATGCTCACTCTGGTTAATTTCCTCCAGGAGTTCTGAACTTCTCGCCTTTCCGTTTATTTGGTGTTTCTGACGAACTGGCAACTGCTCAATGCATCCATCAAATGTTCAGTTTTGTCATGTTAGAAATTAAAGAAATTTTTTCCCCTTAAATTGACAATGTTTACAACAGTTGTATTTAACATAACCAATAACTGCAGTGAAAGGTCTTTTGTGGCTCAGCGAACTAAGTCCTTAAGCTAACCGCATCACAACGAAGCACTTAGTATTTATGTGGCATCCGGCAGCTATGTCAGTTTATTTTTTTTGTTAGTTCAGTACTGTGTGTGTTGGTACTGGAATATATTGCTGTACATGAAAGCTGCCACATGGAAAGTTGGCAGAAGAAACTCGTATCCCACCCATTATAGTTGTTATATATGTATATATATATAACAAGGGTATTGATATTGATAAGTATATTATATTATGATTGTATAAAAAATAGCTTTTGTTGGTGCGCGCACAGGAATTTGAAAATGTTTGCGTTATATAAAAAGAGATATTGTAGATGTATTTTTGTGCATTGAAACCTGAAAGTATGTTATATCCTTGTTTTGTACAGAGAGTAAACAAATCCATTCTATTGTCAGCTATATTGTTACAGTAGTTGTTTCCTGTTTTTGGTGGAGAACCGAGGACCAGCTTGTGCTCTGCTTTTGTGCCATTATTCTTGGTGGTGGGGGGAAATGGAAATATTATTTAATAGAAATAAAATATAGCATTGACGGGGAATTTATCCTGACTAATAGAACACTATAGTGGTCTGTAAGGAAGTGATTTGTGATTATAGAAGGGAAGTATGAAGGGAATAATGACATAAAGGAAAGGGGACATTCTTTAGGTCCTAAAACATGTGCCTAATGTATAAAACAAAAACAAACAACAAAAAAACAAGTAAATATTAAGCATCAAGTATGCCCTTGTGTGTGCATATTTTAGCTGTATTGTACATATTCTGCGTAAACGCAAGGTATGCTATGCCGTATTATACATAAAACAGCAAAATGTGGCGACTTCATTTTGAGTGGATCCTAGCTTTATACAGTAGAAACTCGCGAACACAACCGAGTCAAACCGGTGATACGGATTGTGTGACCTCCTTAAAGGCATCCCACTGACCGTGAGCTTTACATTGTGTTCTTGAGTTTCCTCTTTTTGGTGTTTATACTGATAAAATTTAGAAGAAAAAAAATATTTGCATGTACATGTACATTGTCTCTTTCCTGGAACTGGTGCGTTTGCTTTGTGAAGCTGTGCTGAGTGGTCACACTAGGATTGAGAAAGAGACTGAATTTGAACGTCATTGTGTATGCATAATTTGTGCAAAAACCAAAATGTCTACTCTGGCTCAGTATTTTTTTAATTTCACAGTGAATTTTTACCTGTCTTGTGATTTTAACAATTTGAAAATCTATGGCTGATTTTAATCTCTTCTTTACATAATATTCAAAGACATGTAAGTGAAATGAAATACTTTGGTGATACATAATATTCAAAAACATGCAAGTGAAATGAAATACTTTGGTGATTATACAATTTGAAACAAACACTCATTTTATGGCAATCCATTTTTGGGGAGTATTATTTTGAAGGACTATTAGTCATGTAATATTTCAAATTTGCTGGCAAACTTTGTGGATGTTTATGAAACCTTGTTTTGCCTCTATTGTTGATTAACCTAAAAAAATAGTCCTTGTGTTAATTCTCCTATTGGAAGAGAAATTAACACAATTTTAGTATCGACTAGTAAGTCTTAACAATTTCAACGAGTAGGGTTTTATTTCTAGAAAATGCTGAATTTTGGCAGATGACCTGAGAAGCCAACACAGTTAACCCCCGTGCACTGACCACCTATGATTACAATGTTGTCCGCTTGGCTCATTACAGAACACAACATGAGGAACCCTCAAAGTAAACAATCAAAATAGTGCTTATATCTCAGTGTAAACCATACCACATTTTACAGTATCTCTGAATTTGCTCCTTTTCATGATATAACCTGCCAAGTAACCAATCACATAGTGCTTAGATGCCCATAGATAGGCAGGCAGTGCCAGGGGTTGGAAATAAATGTCCATTTCTATGGTTTTCAGTGAAGCCAAAAGTTTGATAGGAAAAAGTGTCTGTTGCAAGTAGAGGGCAGACTCAGTCTTATAGTGTGCACAGTGTCTTTAGCTTTCTGTGATTTATGGAGACTGGTGTGAAACACTAAAAAATGGTGAGCTTTTATGCACTTAAGCTCCTCCTCAACCATGACAAACTTAAAAAGTGAATTGCAACAAAGGGGCAAAAATACAAATTTCAAGCTAATGAAATGAGTACATTTTCTAGCATTGCTACTTATTTGAAAACAATTTGGATGTTTATGTTGTGCGAAACTTTACAGGAATGAGGATTTTTAGTTAAAAAACTGAACTCTTTTTTTTAAATGCATTTTGCTTGAATTAATGCATTTTCATTAATTTTCTGCCTGATTATAGCAAAATTGATTGTAATAAAGCCCTTTCATTTTGACGTCTTGCTGATAATATTAAGAAAATTCTTTTTTGAAAATCTAGTAACAATAATTGTTTGATTACCTTACACGTAAAATATCTTGCAAGCGTACAGACAATGTCCATTCTACATTGGTTAGTGTACTTGCCAGAAGGACAATCAAGGAAAAATTTGAATCGCAGTTAGGTACACTTTATAGTAAGACAGGAATATCCTGAAACCTCTCATTGGACCCCTCAATTCTTCAAAACTAGCACCTATGATCGGGCATGATAAGACAAGTTTTGAAAAAATCCTGTACACTATGAAAATGACAAAATGGCCCTGACCCAGGGCTGAAAATAAATACTAATTGTGTAAATCTGTACAATAAAAAAGCCTGAATTCATTTAACCCTATACTTCCCAAACAATCACTAGAACTAAAGAGCCACAAGATGTGGTCCATTGAAACAACAATTAGAAGAATATACTTATGAGATAAAATTATTTAAATACACAACTCAAGATCGGGACCATCAAGAAATTGCAGCAAAGAACTGTGCTATCATTAGATGGCGGGTAATTGTAGATGTGTAGTACGTGCAGGAGTTGAGTGGCTGCCACCGTGTTTATTTACATAAATATTGGCGGGAACAATCATTAAAATAGACATGGTAGACTCCGATTCAGGACACTGGCCCATGTAGATTTCAATAATGAATGGTTTGGGTGTAGGATTGCATTAAACTAGAGGTCGTGTCCCAAGTCGGAGATATTTGTATTCTAACGATGACTTGCTGTTGTGGGTAGATTTATAAGATACCTTTGCGATTCTCCGATATAATTGTTATTACCAATGCATGGTGATTTGTAAATTAAAGCCATACAATTGGCCACTTTTTTTCCAAAGTTCATAAACAGTTTTTTTTATGTCAAACGATTGAGCAAAAATAACCACAGGTGCGACCTAGGTTAGATTTCTTTTTGATATAGACAATTTGGTAAAGACTATTTTTCTTGATCATGAATAAAATGGCAAATCTGAAGTATTAAATTCATGGTAGAACAGTGCAATTGTCCCAATTTTATAAGTTTGATTGTATTTTCACTTATTCCATTGAAAACAAATTCCCAAAAACAATAGTGAAAAAAAACACATTAATAGAAATTTTATATTGATGAAAATATTGTGCTATTTTGCATAATGACGAACCAGATAATATTTATGATTTCTGTTGGTAATGGAAGCACCCCTATTTCTTTTCTACCCTCATAAGATGACAAGGAACCTTCCACTTTTATTCTTTAGGGGTAAACATCAATTGGAGTGGTCACTGCTTGTGTTGGTGTAAACATGGTGTTATCATGTACAATGCAGGTGTGTAACGTTGTATTTTGTAAAAACAACAATGTGGCTGAAAGTGTAAAAATACAAAAAGTATAATGTAAAAAAATTGAAGTTGTCTGTCTGACTTTATTGGTGTGATTGACAATTGCTTTAGGCAAAGGAGACGATTGGAATGTGGATACATCAGGGGGAGCAATCACATATTAAAATGGATAGGTGCAAGGCTCGCGCTTCCAAAACCAGGGGCAATGCGATGACAGGACTAAAAAATAGGGGACTTTGGGTGGAGAGACGGCCAAAATGCCCCCAAATAGGTTTTTTTTGGGGGGTGGTGGCAATTTAGGCAAAGGAGACTTGGAATGGTGATAAAGCCAGGGGGGAGCAAATCAAATGCACTGGATATGGGGGTGCAAGGCTCACGCTTCCAAAACCAGGGACAGGCGACGACAGAGGGACTAAAACGAGAGCATCCAAGGATGCGTGGCTTACTCAAGATTTGTGGTGTTGAGTTGTACAATGAAGTGAAACACTTATAGGTAGGCCTCAAGCACAAAGGCCTGCTAAGTTGATAATTCCCATATTCTAACGTACCTTAACTGATTTTTACACTTTTCGAAAATTCACAGGAGCGGGACCCGTTCTTGTTTTAGGGAGAAATTTGCCCATAGATTACCCAATAATGCATACCTCTTTTTCTGTGATCGTCAGGTATGTAGTCTATTCCGAAAAAAGGATGTAGGGATATAGCCTTAGCCAGGAACATTTGTTATTTAAGGCCAAACAAAAAATCAAGTTTGTTTCCCAGTAGTAAAAACTAACGTAAAATGCACTTTTCATTTTAATTTAAAAAAAAAAATAAATTGAAAAAGGGTTCCCCAGAAATGCTCTCAATTGCTAAATGGCAGTCAAACAGTTGCAAATCATACTGATTGTCCCAATATAGTTTATAAAACAAAAATATGAGTTTCGGCTCACTTGGAAATCTTATCCATTTCTGTTTTGTCTAAAAATGCAAAATCTCATCAGTAAAAAAGAAAAACACTAAACTATGGAACAATGGCTCCAAATTAACAGTTATGTGGCCTACTACTGGCAACAAACTTGAATCACTACTGATGCCACTACTCCATTCACCCCCCAACATTGGCTCTGTATTCATCAATTACTGACTACCCCCACCATCAACCAACAACTCCACCACACCATGGAATATGACTGTGTCCTTGTAAACACTGATTAGCACCCATTATTGTAGGGTGTCTATCAGATTTTAATAATTTTAAACAGTAAAAGTTAGATGACATTGAGGAAGGAAGGGCTTGTGTCTGGCCCAGGCCAGGGCGATTAGTAAAGAAAATTAACTCTCAGTACACATAATGCTGTTTCTCAACTTATAAACTTTGAAGAAAAGAACTTCTTCCATTGACATCTTCCCCAATTTTCAATTTCCAGAAATTGAGAAGCAAAACTACATGCTCACGGTAGAATGGTCACGAGTAGTATTAAACCCTGACTGAGTTCGGTTATGAAGCAAATGCATTTCATTTGTATAGGCATTCCCCTTCCTGTAAGCCACCAATTATACCAAATCAACCTTTTTTTAGGAAGGAAAATCTTTCCCACCTGTCAACCTCATGAAAAAGTATTATTCACTGAGCCTGTCAAACTGAAGTACTTATAAAAAATTTTGTAAAACAGGAATCTCCTGCAACTTTTGGTCTTTGTTTTTTTTTTCAATTTTGGCTTCTATAAACCTGTCCCGGGGGGGGGATTGAGTTGAGCCCCAAAAAAATGGGTCCCGAAACTAGGTTGTCGAAAATTTCAAGAGAAAATGAAGCCTGCGATCTCCCTCTCTATTTCTAGCTACTATTTGAGGAGTTTTGAAGAAAAAATTGGGATTAGAATATGGCTTTGGACATGGGAGGAAAGTAGGGTCTTGGAAATGAAATGGTAAAATCGGGGTCACTGGAACTGAAAAAAGAGCCTCTTGAAAATCGAGGGACTTATAGGCAGGACATAAACCATTACTCTCCTCCCAATGTTAGAACCATACTTCCTCCCATGTGGGAACCCCCTCCCCACCTGTACTTTAATTGTTTTTGCTGTCATACCCGCATTTTAATTGTATCTACCACCTTTTTTACCATTAACCTAATTTCCAATTCCACACACACACACAACACATGCAATCACCCACACAAATGCACACTAGTAGCACAAACAATAGTTCATAAAAAATGATGAAGTGGCATTCAATGAGAAAAGAATCCTATTTTAGTTGTCATACAACGAAAACTTTCTAAATTTAAGAGTAACATACTCCATGTGTGACAAAGCATATGTTTTGCACTACCTGTACCTACCTGGGTAAATTAAAAGGGCTTGCTATATATAATTAAAGAACTGGTGTGACAGTGTCTGAGTGACCCTGGCTATCTATACCAAAACAAACATCCAGGCCACCACTACACTTGACAGTTTACTGACCTTGATGTCCACAAATGGTTCCCTGTTTCTTGGTAGAGCCCCTACTAACAATAATGCAAAGAGTCACCAGACAACTACAGGACCCAAGATATTGACTAGTCTAACAAGGAATGTGTTCAGGGGATTACAATGTAACACTTCTGGCTTTCTTGATCGTTATGCCTGTCTATGCGTGTTTCATGTTTCCAAGGGGGTGAGTGGTTTTGGGCCTATAGACCTTTGCTCGACTCCTCCATCTCACTGTTTTTGTTTTTCATACTGTGTCGTCATTGGAAATAAAGTTTGATGCACATATTGATCTATCACCCAGCACTCTGTTATAGACTTACTTCGTAAGCCACAAATAGGGGTCTTTGCTGCGGACAGCCAAACTGCCCCCAATAGGTTTTTTTTTGGGGGGTGGCAAATTTGCCAAATGGTCAAAAATGGCCTCTTTTTATCCCCCTGGCTTACAAAGCAGAGGGGGATATTGCGAAGGCACGCATGTCCTTATGTGTGTTTTTCCAGTTTTGTTTTTATTCTTTTCTAACAGGTTAGGTTTTCATTTTTCAGGTCTCCTTCGAAAAGTTGACGTCCGATTGAAACCAGACTTGGGGTTTAAGTTGTAATATGGGTTCTTTCATATGTGCATGATGTCAAGGTCATGGACAAAAGGTCATCTGCGTCACGTTCGACTGCCATCTTGCCAGGGGCTGGCCCAAATTACATGTTGTAGTTTTTAGAAAATTTTGTGAAATTGGGAAAATGCAACTCGGAGTTGGGAAGTTTTGTAGGTTACTGTTAGATGCGGTCATGAAATTCTGCTGTATCTACATGGGAAGTGGAATTGATTTTAGACCTTATTCTTGTGGGAATGTATTGGTGATAGATTTTGGAGTCTCATAATGGCAAAAAATGCATGAGTGAATTGGGGCCTACTGTTAGTCAACCCTCAAATGAGTCCCACAAAAGATATGTCCAGACCGCTAGAGTCGCCTGACCAGATGACATTCGAGCTTAGAATGAAACCAGAAAAATGTCTCTGATGAAACCTATGAGATTTTTATATGGCAATGGAGTTTATTTTAGGACTTGCACCAAAAAAAAAGTTATTGCAGAGATTGCACAAAGAATGATGACTAGTTTGTGCCTCCTATCAACATTGGTTTCACGAAATAAAGGGAATCGGTTTTTTAAAAGAAGCAGATTTTGGCCCCCACAATATGTTGTAGAGGGCCTAGGATCATGCAGATGGTTGGTGGCACCGCATACTGGATTTACAAATGAGAATCATATTCTTAAAGTTTGGGGAAGGTTGAAGTTGTTTATTTTCTATAGTTTGAAGTGTCCTGAATCCACTGGTAATATATAGATCAATGGCTGAATCAGAATTTGTAAACATACAGGGGTAAAATTTGACTGAAGTTATTGGTTTAAAGGATACACCAACGTGTTTGTCTCACTATAAGGTTAAAAAGGTATAGCTTGTCTTGGTTCTGAACTTTAGTTACAATGCTTCAGCCCTAATAAGGTTCAAGGTCATACTGGGGCAAAATTTATCCCAATTGCTCAGATTTTGTAGAAAATGGTATAATCTATTACATTTTGCCCACGAAAGAATCAACCTAATGCCAAATACGTTAGCAGACAATGTATCTCGCATCATGTTTTTCGATTGTAGTGTGCCACATCCTGATTAATTGAAAGTTTCAAGTATTACATTTGTGCCCAGGTTTTGTTCTTTCATCAACATTGATTGTTAAAAAAGGCGTGCAAAATGGCAAAATAGAAAACCTGAAATATGTTAAAACCCCAAAACTAAGAGTTCTTTGCAGGTGTCGTTTTGGATTTTCAATGGCATTGCAGTGTAATGCGACTGAACACGCTGACCACAATCAAATGCAAAGTAGGCTTTTGGCCTCTTCAGTTGGAAACCCTCAATCAATACACACATTGTGCGCTGTACCACACAGTATGGACCATTGAAAAAGTGAAACTGAATAGTTTGGTTGGGGGGGTTTTATGTATTTCGGGCGTCTATCGCAATCATTTTTGCACGCTCTTTCCAAGTGGGGTGTTAAATGAAAGAGCAAGACCTAGGTAACAAAAGGTATTATTTCGAACACTTTCAAAATTTTCGGACTTTGGCACAATTCTGATTGAAAAATATGCCGAGATACTTTTTGTGCCAAACGTATGTAAAATAGGGCAAGCTGAACAATGTCACACAATTTTGTAACAAAAAATCTGTGCACTGGGGAAGTTTACCCCAGGATGACCTACCATTATTGGGCCTGCACTGTTTAAACTAAAAGTTCGGAACAAGTCAGAATGTGTGGTAAACAGTTAGACCTGTCTGTACATTCTTGATGCGTCATTTTGCTGGCTCCCATTTCCCCCATTTGCACCCCCAATTGTTTTGTAGTACAGCCAAATTCTTATTCAATCTTTAATTGTGGCTTAGAATTACCTCCCCTTGAGCTTTACGAGCTGGGCCTGGGAGGGTGGAAAAGGGGGTCCACAGACCGAGAAATGAGCAGAGACCGTTTTTTGTTGGGTCCCTCCCTTCATGAGAGTTCTGTATCTCAGTCAAACAAGGGGGGGTATGCATAGCCGAAATGTATGAATCTTGGGTTTCATAGTACTGAATTCCTATTTGAAATGTGTATATTACTTCATGGAAAGTGTGTCAAACTTAAAGCTTACTGCTGGATGGCTCTAGCATAGCTTTTAAAAAAATTGGTGACGCTTTAAAAAAAATGGTTAACTTTTTGTGGGGATTTGGTGTGTTGAAACTTTTTTGTGACTGTTTTATTTCTGTACGGATATAAAGCTACAAATCCCTAGCAGACATAGAGAGGAAACTTTTCAAGAACATGACAGGAAAACCTGCATTTTTCTTAAAGGGTACAACGAGAGATTTCACATGAACAGCTTGTGTCCCTAAAAATATGGAATTCGGATTTTGCACTAATTGTAAAACTATCAGTGGTTAAAACGGATCTCCACTGTGATTTTGCAAACGCTTGCACGAACTGAAACAAAAGCTTTATCAAAAATACTCCCACCTTTAAGGATTAAGCTGAGCACACCATTATGTCTTTCCCGAGTACAATTTGTGAAATTGTATTTTTCCACCCACTATAGGAGGAGAAAATTCAGCCGATTTTTAATATTTGGAACTTCTGGAAATGATATTTAATTACAAACAAAAATAGGCAATCGCAATGTATTTCTGTAAGCAGTACAAGGTACACCATGGGGATCACCCCATATCTATGAATTCACTACGTATGACACAATATAGATGTCCCAAAAATCTCTCGACCCCTCCGCATTCTTAACACATCTCCTTAACACACAAGTGGACCAAAATTGTTGGCACATGTGCAATTAGATTCTTATGCCTTGTGAATTTTGTTGCTATCATCATTATAACCATTTATAGCTTGCTCATTTAGCGGTGTGGGTCGAGAATTGACTATTTATCATTCCGCACAGTGCGTGCACTTTGTCCAGCGCGAGTATGACGTCGTGCGCTGCTAAACTATAGTATTAAATGCGGCAGTCGTAACTGTAACAATAGTGGTGTAAAAGGTAGTGGCGGCCCTTCATTACCTGTGGATAACCCAAGTGGAAGGACGACCTTTCATTTTCAATGATTAATTCAATGACATTTAAAACAATTAAGAAATAGGTGAAATATCTGAGTGGTACTTAACTGGTTGTTGGTGGAAAAATGGCATCGTACCATTGATATGGTTGTATACAGTCCATTCACAGTACTTTCAGCAATTTTGTCTGTCTTTAGAATGTGCGTATGGTTTAAAGAACGGAAGTGGTTTTCCACTGGTTAGCCAACACTACGTGAAGTACAGCAAAGTTGATTGGTCTGTTATGGTGCATAGCAAGGGCCCGCCACATCATGAGATGTAAGAGGCAATGCCGAAGGTGTTGATGACGTCAATATTTTAATGCTAATGGATTTTGGGGAGGGATTGGAAGATTTGTAAAATTTTTGGATTATCCCCTTTGTGCTGTGTCCAAAAATATGATCCCCCAGTGATCACATTTTTCTGACAAAGAAAAATGTTTTCCCTTTAAAACAACCCCACCCCCCAAGATCTTGGAAAAGATTCCCCCACCATAAATATGATCAGACTTTAGTGTAAGGATGGTCACGCAAATGATCTATTGGACGAGAGGCGATATGAATATGTATGTGGATGTACAAGCAGAAATTGATACTGAGACTGTCAATAGAGATCTGTGTATGGAAAAATTACAAAAGGAACATGAAATTGTGAGCGAAGAAGTATTGCCGTTATAAACTTAACTGGGAAATGGCACAATTTAAGTATGTAAAACTTTCATTTTTTTTATTTTTGTACGTTGTTTTTTTGTTTTAACCCCAAAACCCCATGTGCAAAGTTTTGCACCAATATTTCCATCCGTTTTAATATGACAGCTAAAAACACGATTTATAAGATTCTATTAATAATTGGGTGACAAAACGGGCACATTCTGCTCATAACTTACTAAAACTAGTCTTCACAGGGTAAATAAGAAAAAATTAGCAGTTTTCCACAGATACAATTATTTTGCACTTGCCGTTAACAATCGGGGTTCTGGGACAAGGTCTTAACGTCGGGCCATGGCTTTTAACAACAGATACTCAGCTGGCCACCAATTAAATTGTTTGCCATTGTTAATTTTCCTTCATAATAATGACATATTAAAGATTTGTGGTTTCCTGTAAGCATGGAAATCCTGTTAGTGGGAAAAAACTCTTGGGAAAGTCATCAGGGTTCCCAAAGGGTTGTTTTTCCCCATTGCAGGAGAGTCTGAGCTTACTGGAACAGCAAAATTTGCCTGTATTATTATGGTGAAGAATTCTATTTGGCAAAAGTGATGGAGGGATTGTAGCCAAAGTGTCCCTGTCTGTGCACAACGTTCAAGGTTCCTGATGCGGTTCCTTGCAGGGACTTGCCTTGGCACATGACTCACTCTGGTTAATTTACCAAGGCGTCTGAACTTCTGTCCTTTCCGTTTATTGGGTGTTTCGACGAATGGCAATGCCTCAAATGAATCCACAAATGTTCAGTGTGTCATGTTAGAAAATTAAGAAATTTTTTCCCTTAAAGGTGACAAGTGTTACACACAGTTGTATTAAAATAACCAATAACTGCAGTGAAAGGTCTTTGGGCTCAGCGAATAAGGCCTAAGCTAACCGCATCACATACGAGAGAACTTAGTATTAGTGGCATCCGGCAGCTATTGTCGTTTATTTTTTGTTAGTCAGTACTGGGTGTGTTGGTGCTGGAATAATGCGTACATGAAAGCGTGCCACATGGAAATTGGCAGAAAGAAACCTTTGGTATCCCCCATTATTTGTTTTTTTTTTTTTTTTTTTTTTTGTTTTTTAGTTGTTATCTATTTGTTATATATATAACAAGGGTATTGATATTGATGAAGTTTTATTATATAGGATTGTATAAAAATAGCTTTTGTTGGTGCGCGCCAGGAATTGAAAATGTTTGCGTTATATAAAAAGAGATATTGTAGATGTATTTGTGTGATGCATTGCAAACCTGAAAGTATGTTATATCCTTGTTTTGTACAGAGAGTAAACAATAACAATCCACTTCTATTGTCAGCTAATTGGTACAAGTGTTGTTTCTTGTTGTGGTGGAGAACGAGGACCAGACTTGTGCGTTTGCTTTTGTTGCCATTATCTTGGTGGTGGGGGGAAATGGAAATATTATAATAGAAATATATATATAGCATGGACGGGGAATTGATCCTGATAAGAGAAACTATAGTGGTCGAAAGGAAGTGGTGATTTGTGATATAGAAGGGAAGTATGACGGGATAAATGACATTAAGGAAAAGGGGACATTATTTAGGTCCTAGAACAGTGGCCTAATGTATAAAACAAAACAAAAAACAATCAACAAAACAAGTAAATATTAAGCACAAGTATGCCCTTGGTGCGTTGTGCATATTTTAGCGGATTGTACAGATTCTGCGTAAAAGGCAAGGTATGCTATGCCGTATTATACATAAAACAGCAAATGTGGCGACTCATTTTGAGTGGGATCAGCTTTATACAGTAGAAAACTCGACGACACAACCGAGGTCCAAACCGTGATACGGATTGTGTGACTCCTTAACAGTCACATTCTGAGAGAACCAGGCGGGTCGAGGAGAAGTGAGGGTCAACAGATTTCATTCAGGTTTAAGGTTTTAGTAAGTGTCCAAAGTTATGCATATCCACAATATTTAAAAAAATCTCACGATCCCCAGGCTGTGAGATACAAGGACCCCCCTGACATAGGGTCCTATGACTCCTTTTTCAGTAGTAAAATATCAATATTATGGCATTTTCTGGGACATAAAAATAAAAGGAAGAGATTAATTCAATCCATAAGCATACTAGCAGGATGTAAGGCAATATATTATCTTGCAAGAAGATAAAATAAAGAGAGAGAAATAACATGGGGTTATTCCATTTTTTAACAGGGGAGATTATCTAATTTTGACTTTGATCATAATTGCAAAAAAGGCACATTTTAGCCTATTTTTGAAGAACAATATGAAAACTTTCTATCTTTTTTTTCTTTTTATGGTCAAACAGTAATATAGTTCGTCTAAGCTTAACGAAAAAAAGAAATAAAAGCATGAGCCTCTTGGTTCCAGATCCACTCTGTTAGAATATGCTACTTTTAAAAGAGGCCAAATGCACATTTTCTTTTAAGGATGATGAATTACCTGTCTTTTTGGCAAAAACAACCTGTAATAATTTTACCCATGTCAGCTTAGATTCTACTGGTAATTGATAAAATGCAAGCCTTGTGGCAGCTTAGAACTCGGGTCATTCCATTTTGTCCAAGGGGGTATACACAGGAATCCTTGAATTTTGTAAATGTAGACTCTAAAAAATAAGATATGCAATTTTAATAGAACGTTAGTCCTTTTTCAAAGCTTGTAGAATATCTTATAAAGGGCAAATCTATAATATCTGCCTCATTTGCAACTCTTTCCTAGTATGACCCCTCATCATATTCAAAAAACAAGCATTTTTTGTAAAATTATAACACGGTTTACCAAGAGGGTGGTTAGCCACCCCCTTGGGGAAATTCCTATAAGCCACCATTATACTTATGCTTTTGAACCAGGTGGATGGCCATGGTACTCTTCTTCATTGATACCAAACTTAAGTACAAACATACCTAGTATGAGGGTCACATGATTTAATAAAGTCGGAAGTAGGCAAAATTGTCAATACACAGAAAACAGTGTATAATAGGCGCAAATCCAATTTGCACCAAAAAGGTATGATGTTTAGAGTGCCAAATGCGCAGTGGATATTGTTGAATTTGGCTTACGCGGGAAAGACTGACCCTAACCTGGCGAATTGATATCGTGCTACCTTCTCTCTTTCGGCTAAAAATACTGGAAAAGAGGTGAAAAATGATACAAAGAGGTGCAAAGGGATACAATGTAATTATGCTACAATGAATAATTATCGGGAAGCTTTAATCAAACACAACAGGGGAAGTTGCGAGGTGGTGGTAAAACCCCCCCCCCCACCTCCCCCACACGGTACGATTGAGGCTAATATGCTCTTGGTGTGACTTGGAAAGGAAATTTGGCTCCATGATTATGAATCTGACAAAAACACATGCCCTGTCTTCTCTTCAATTCCTTGGTATGCAACACAAGATCTTTGCCAGGATGAGATGGTTATTGTAATGATAGAAAAGATGGAAAGTAGAAAGGGTGTCAAGTGAATAAGTAATGAGTGATAGACAGATATGAATGGATGTATTTTCACATGGTAGGGATATGAAGATCTGTTGTAGCTAATGGTTTTTAAAAATTAGGGAGTAGACTCTGTGAAAGTTATTACCCAAACCACTTTGGAAGATATAACTTATTTACCTTGAATTGGACCTCGAGTGGTATTAGGAAGCTCATGTTGGTGTGCTGGGATTGATTGGCCATCTAAAGTTGGGCATGGTAGCAAAAGTGGGAGAGGGCAGGTGAAGGGAAGGTAAATGGGTACAACTTTTTTTCATGTAACAGCCTAGCCAATATAATAGCTATAAATTTGTAATAAAGAAGGGGATATACCCATTTTAGGCCATTATCTTGAATTACAATTCCTAGATCCAAGAATCTGGGCTGTTACATGGTTGGAAAGATTTGGTCAAATTTGTTTTTCACATTAGTTTTTTGTTCACAGGGACGAGAAAATAGATAATTCAAATGGGAAATACTTACGCCATATTTTCACAGACCGAAAGAGCACTTACCAATTAAAGGGACATGAGGATTACTAATTTCTGCACTGATGGTTGGAGAACACCTACTGAGAACGTTCAAAAGTTTATTGGTAAAAACAAGTACAAAAAAATCATAAGTTGAAATAACGGACTTTCCATCAGCATTTAGAGAAGCATTGCATGAATACAGAAGACAACAAACATAGATTCAGCTGTGTGAATCTTAAATTGAAAGAGGTTATATAAATCTATACTATAAAAAATGAGAGTCTGTCTGTTGTCCGTTTCTGGCATTCGTATGATTTTGAAGTAGGATGGTACTGTTTTGGATGAGGGAGGAAGGGACAGTCTAAACGTTGGTTATCAGGGTTCAGAGTAATCAAAAGGTTAAAATGTCATCTAAGGTCAATTTAGTATCCATTTCCATAGAAAGCCATATATATTCAATATGGAGATGACGGAGTCGGTCGGTAGCGATTCTTAATGCTTGACATATGGGGTGATATTTTACATGAAGGGTATGGGGAGGACTAGAGCATTCTAGAGGTCGTTTGCATTATAAATGCCAATGACCACTAAATGGTCAAAAAGGCTACTGCTGAGCCAGAACAAGTCTGTGGTCAAGGGTCACACACAAGGTCAAAGGTCACACATGGTGGCGATGCACTAGTAAAAAATGGTTTTGATCAAAAAAATGGGGCGCACTTTCTGGAATGGCCTGGGTCTCTTTCAAATTAGTATCATCGTAGGTAACCAAAAGCAAGCCAATGAGCAGTTCTGAACTATTCATTTTATCTTTGTACAGCATTTTTGCAAAATAATCAGCATGCACGAGAAGCCTGGATTTTGTACATTACTAACAATTTCACACTTGGTGAAACAAACCAGAACGCAGTGCCGTATAACATACCCTTTGGTGCTAACAAATCAGGTGCACAGCAAGATACGGACATTTCCAATCAGTTGAAGCTTTACATGCAAAATTTAGCAAAAACAAACCCTATGTGCAAGGGGGGCAAGGATAATTATTGTTTGCGTCTTGACTAATGACCCCTACAGAACAGGTTCCCAAGAGGCTTATAGCATTTTGGAGGTCAATTGCATAGCCCAAGTATTTACTGATTTTAATTTGCTTTTTACACCCATCTCTCCTTTGAGATATCTTTGTTCCCGCAGTGACATATTGCAATACAATTACCTTTGAGGATATCGTCAATTTAGTCTAGAAACACGGTTTTAGGTTAGGTTTCTTATATTTAGGAAATGCTATTTTGATTTTTATATAGAATTAATAAATAAGCGGCGATATTTGTTAAACAAAGACTAGTGAAAATTTAGAGGTCAAAATCTAAATAACTTTTGAGATATAAATTTTTATGCAAAAAAGTTAAAGATTGCAGCTGAGAAACCAATAAAATAAATAAGAAATATTCAGATTGAATTTCTATTCGCAAATTTAATTTTACTAACTTTTTTGAAACGGATGCTCCGATTGATCTCAAACAAAAAGAATTTTATTACATTTATTTTTTGTCTGCATTTTCAATAGTTGTTTTTCATTTTAGCTCAAAACCCCTTAATTCCCCTATTAAAACATTGTGAACATGCTTCTGAATATCCATGTTGTTATCTCTAATTGGTAAATTTATGAATGTTTGTAAACAAGATTTTGTTTTTTTTTTTGTGATGTGTTCGGTAGATATTGCGCTGTGTTCCGTCATAAATATTCAAGGCAATTTTGCTAATTAATAACAAAGACCATGGCTATTTCTCAATTTGTGCAAAACACCCCCATTATAATAAGGGAATTCCTATAAATAGGCATGTTGAATTATGCAACATAGCAGGACGTCAAATGTGTGAGGTTATTATGAAATGATTACTGTTTGGCATGAAATATTGAGGAGTGAAGTACAATTAACACAAAGGCATTTTTGAGGATTTTTTGAAAAGACACTTTATTTTTGGTCATGTAAGTAAAATACAGGACAAGGCTCCATGATTTTGAATGCATTACGTGTAATAAGCAAGAGTGAGGTAATACGTGGTAAAAAAAAATAAAAAGTAAAAGATATGAAGTTTCCAAATTTTCCCTTAAAATTTACCATAAAATTGAAATTGTGACAATTAATCACATCAGAAAAATGCCTCACCCCTCAACATGACAGGAAACTTCAATCATCGTTTTAAAATTTAAAATAGTTAGCCCTATCATGATGTAAAACCATGTATTATTACATGAGGAGAAATTGATATTGCTCCTATATTGTTTGAAAATTAAACGGTTGCTTGAAAGATGTAAAAAACCACAATTTGTCAGGTTTTGAGGGGCTCTTGGAAGGTCATTTTAGGGGGGTCTGCTAACTTTCTCTAGGGGGGACATCAGATTTTTTTCATATTTACCATTCTGTGACATACTTCGGGAAAATAGATAATAGAATCAACATATGAGTAGAAAATCTGACCCCTTCTCCCGGATTTGGACTATAGTGCCTGGTTTCAGAATGTCACCTCTTAAAGGCATCCCACTGACCGTGCGCTTTACGTCGTTTGTCTTGGTATCCTCTTTTGTGGTTATACTGATAAAATGTAGAAGAAGAAAACAAAGATATTTGCCTGTACATGTACAGTGTCTCTTTCTGGAACTGGGGCGTTGCTTGTGAAGCTGTGCTGAGTTGGTCACACTAGGATGAGAAAGAGATGAAATTTGAACGTCATTGGTATGCATAATTTGTTTGCCAAAAACCAAAATGTGTCGACTCTGGCTCAGTAGGTTTTAATTTCACATGTGAATTTTTAACCTGTCTTGTGATTTTAACAATTTGAAAATATATGGTGATTTTAATCTCTAGTACATAATATCAAAGACATTGTAAGTGAAATGAAATACTTTGGTGATACATAATATTCAAAAACTGTAAGTGCAAAGAAAACTTTGGTGATTATTTACAATTTGAAAACAAACACTCATTTATGGCAACATTTTTGGGGAGATTATTTTGAAGGACTATTAGTCAGGAATATTTTCAAATTTGGCTGGCAAACGTGTGATGTTTATGAAACATGTTTGCCTCAAGTTGATTAACCTAAAAATCGTCCTGGTTGTTAATTTTCAGATTTGGGAAGAGAAATTAACCACAATTTTAGTATCGAACTCGTAAGTCTTAAACCAATGTCAACGCATAGGGTTTTTTGCTAGAAAATGCTTGGAAATTTGGCAGAGTGACCTGAGAAAGCCACACAGTAGTTACCCCCATGGCATACCACTATGATAACAAATGGTCTGCACTGGCTCTTACAGACCACTGAGAGGAACCTCAAGTACCATCAAAATAGCTCGTGTTATATCGCTGTGTAAACCATAATACCATTTTACAGTATATCTGATTTGCTCATGTCATGATATTAACCGCCACGTAACAATCCACTAGTGCTTAGATGAGACAAATAGATAGCAGGCAGTGCCCAGGGGTGGAAAATAAAGTCATTTCTATGGTTTTCAGTGAAAGGCAAAGTTTGATTGAAAAAGTGTCTGGTTGCAAGTAGGTGCAGACTCATCTATAGTGTGCACATGGTCTTGAGCTTTTCTTGTGATATGGAGACTGTGTGAAACACAAAAAATGGTGAGATTTAGCACTAAGGCTACCTCCGCAACCATGACAACTTAAAAGTGAGTTCTAACAAAGGGGAAAAAAATACATTTCAAGCATAACTGTGAAATGAGTTTCCATTTCAGTCATGCTACTTATTTGAAAACAATGTGGGATGTTGTGTTGTGTGAAAATTCTACAGGAATGAGGATTTTAGTAAAAAAAACTGAATCTGTTTTTGGGGGGGGGGGGGGTTGGGGGGGCTTGAAATAATGCATTTTCATTAATTTTCGGCCTGATATAGCAATCATTGAGGTAAAGAAGTCCCTGCATTGATGTACATGCTGATTAATATTCAAGGAAAATCTTTTTTGAAAAAATCTAAGTAAATAATTGTTGATACCGTTAAACAGTATCTTGCAACGCGTACGGACACTGTCATTTATACATTGGTTAGTGTACTTGCAGAATGACATTTCAAGTGGAAAATTTGGAATCAGCAGAGTTTAGGTAGTACTTATAGTAAGACAGGAATATCCTGAAACCTCTCATTGGACCTCAATCTTCAAAACAGCACCGTATGATAGGGCATGATAATCAAGTTTGAAAAAAAATCTGTAAACTAGGAAAATGACAAAAATGGCCCTGACCCAGGCTGAAAATAAATAATTTGTGTAAATCTGTACAATAAAAAAGCCTGTCGTGCTGAATTCATTTAACCCTATACTACTAAAACTCACGAGAACTCAATGGAGCCAAACAGATGTGGGGTCCATTAAAACACAATTAGAAGAAATATTACTTCTGAGAGATAAAACTTATTTTAAAACACAACTCAAAGATGCGACCATCAAGAAATTGCCGAAAAGAATGTGCGATCTTTATGAGGGGAGTTAGTTAATTGTAGCTGTGTGAGCGTGCAGAGTGGTGGCTGGCCACTCGCTGGTTATTTGTACATAAATAATTCGTGCGGGCACATCATTAAAATAAGACAAGGCGTTTTAGACTCTGTTCCAGGTGGACATGGCCCATGTAGGGAATTTTCAATAACTGACTGGTTATGGGTGTAGGTATTGCATTAACTAGAGTGGCAAGTTGTCCAGAGTCGGAGATATTTTGTATCTAACGATGACTCTGATGTTGTGGGTACAGATTTATAAGTAACCTTTGCGGATTCTCCCGAATAATGGTTATTACAAAGCATGGTTGATTTGTAAAATTAAAGCTCATTACAATTTGCCACTTTATTCCCAAAGTCCCATGAAGTTTTTTGTGAGTCACAGTGATTGAGCAAAAACCACAGGTGACTAGGTTAGAGTTTTTTTGATATAGACAATTGTAAGACTATTTTCTTTGATCATGATTAAAATGTGCAACTCGAAGTATAAATATTCATGGTAGGTAGACAGTGCAATGTCCAAATTTTAATCATTTGTTGATTGTTTCAATTGGAATAAGTGAAAAATACAATTCCACAAAACAATAGTGAAACAAAAAAAACACATTACTAGGAAATTGATATTTGAGAAAATTGTGCCATTTTTGCTTAATGACAAACCTAGGAATATTTTGATTTATGTTGGTAATGGAAACACCCCTATTTCTTTTCCTTTTACCATATAAGGATGGACTAGGAACCCCCCCCCCCATTCCAATTTATCTTTAGGGCGTAAACATCAATTTGTAGTGGTCACTGCTTGTGGTGTACCTGGTGTATCATGTGACAATGGCATTTGTGTAACAGTTGTATTTTGTAAAACCACAAATGTGTGGCTGAAAAGTGTAAAAAATACAAAAAGATATGTAAAAAAAATTGGAAGTTGTCGGTTGGAATTATGGTGTGTGATTAATGACAATTGCTTAGGCAAAGGAGATCGCTCTTGGAATGGGGGATTATAAATAGGGGGGAGCACATCACATATATAAAATGGATAAGGGTGCAAGGCTTGCGCTTCCAAAACCCAGGGCATTCGGGACAGTAGGACTAAAAAATATGGGTGTCTTGGTGAGAGACGGCCAAAAATGCCCCCCAATAGTTTTGTTTTTTGGGGGGATGCAAATTAGGCAAAGGAACTTTGGAATGGTGGAAAATCCCAGGGGGTGGGGAGCAGCAATTCACATATGAAAAGGATACGGGTGTTAGGCAAGGATCACGCCTTCAAACCCAGGGGCATTAGATGACAGAGGACTCAAAAAAAAATAGGGGTCTTGGCTGAGAGCCGGCCAAAATGCCCCCAAATAGGTTTTTTGGGGTGGTTGGCCAAATTGCAAATAGTTCAAAAAATGGCTCTTTTATCCCCCTGGCTTGAAAAGCAGAGGGGGATTTGCAAAGGCACATGCATGTCCTTAGTGTGTTCCAGGTGTTTTAGCTTTTCTAACCAAGGTTAGGTTTCATTTTTCAGGTTGAAAGAACTCACCAGACTTGGGGTTAAGGTGTTATGTACTGAGGGGTTCGGTCTATGTGCATGTGACAAAGGTCATCTGGGTCTTGTTCCAGAATGCCATCTTGTCAAGGGGATCGCGCAAGTTTACTGCTGTATTTTTAGAAAATTTTGTGAAAATTGGGAAAAAATGCCAACTCGGAGTTGGGAATTTTTTGTAGGTTACTGTGAGATGGCGGTCAAGTGAAATTTGCTGTATTACCATGGGAAGGTAAGTGGAATTGATTTTAGACCTTATGATTGGGATGATATGGGGGATGATTTGGGGGTCTCAAAATGGCACAAACAAAAGTGCATGAGTGAATTAGGACCTTCTGTTAGTCCACCCTCGAAAACTGGTCCACCAAGAGATATGCGACCGCTAGAGTCACCCTGACCGAGATGACCTTAGAGATTAGAATTGAAACCAAGAAAAAATGTCTCTGCTGAAACTCTATGAAGATTTTTCATATGGCAATTGGATTTATTAGGACTGCACCAAAACTCTGCAGAGAGATGTGCACACAGAATGAGGGACTAGTTTGTGCCTCCATACAACATGGTTCACGCAACTAAGAATCGGTTTAAAAGAATGCAGATTTTTGGACCCCACAATATGTTGTAGAGGGCCTATATGATCATGCTAGATGGTTGGTGGCACAACATACTTGGTTTACAAATGAGAATCATTTCTTTGAAATTGGGGAAAGGTTGAAGTTGTTTTATATAGTTGAGTGTCTGAATTCCAACTGGATCTATAGATCAAGGCTGAATCAGAATTTTGTAAAAATTACAGGGGTAAATTTGAAATGAAGTTAAATTGTGTTAAATGTACACCCAATTTGTTGTCTCACCATAAGGCTTAAAAAGGTATAGGCTGGTTCGGTGCGAACTTTAGTTACAACTGCTCAGACCCTATAAGGTTCAAGGTAATATGGGGCAAAATTATCCAATGCTCAGATTTGTCGAAACGGGGTAGAATCTTATATAGACATTTTGCCCACTAAATACGCAACATAATGACCAAATACGTTTGACACAAAGGTCTCTCAGGCATAATTGTTTTTCGATTAGTAGTGTGCCAAAGTCCGATAATTTTGAAAGTTTCAAGATATTACATTTTGTTGCCCAGGTCTTGTTCGTGCACATCAACACAGTGCTGTTAAAAGCGTGCAAAAATGGGCCAAGATAGAAAACCTGAAATACGTAAACACCCCAAACCAAGAGTTGCAGTTTTTGGAGTTTCCCCACACCCAAAAAAAAAAATTGCATTGCAGTGTATGCGACATGACACACGCTGACCCACAATCAATTATTGCAGCAGGCTTTTTGGATCCATCAGTTGGCAACCCTCAATCAAATACAAACAGTTATTGCGCTTTGCTGTGTACCACACAGTGACCATTGAAAATGTGAAAAAACTGCAACTTTTGGTTTGGGGTTTTATGTTGCGGGGCGTTCTATCGCAATCATTTTTGCATGCTCTTAACAAGTGGGTGCTTAA
The DNA here is from genome assembly GCA_023653785.1 of Ophioderma brevispina. Classification (NCBI taxonomy): domain Eukaryota; kingdom Metazoa; phylum Echinodermata; class Ophiuroidea; order Amphilepidida; family Ophiodermatidae; genus Ophioderma; species Ophioderma brevispina. Next base: position 38,888 of record JAMKCH010022324.1, on the reverse strand, counting down.
AGAAGAGCACGACTAGGACAAACAAAAATGTATATTGGAAACACTTTCAAAATTTTGGACTTTGGCACAAATTTGATGAGAAATATGCCGAATACTTTTATCCAACTGTATTGTAAAAATAGGGCAAGCCTGAACAATTTCACACCAATTTTAACAAAATGTGGCACTGGGGGAATTTACCAAGGATGACATTGACAACAATTGGGCTGCACCTGTTAACAAGTTGAACCTAGACAAACTATACCCATTTTTTAATTATACACGAGGACCAATGTATTGGGTTTACATTAACACAATTGGACGTTGAGGTTCAAATATACCACTGTACTAATTTACCCCTTTGGTAGGAACCAAAATATAATTTAGCCACCCCAACTATAGTAAAACTTTCTCCCAAAACTTCTGGTCTATAGGATTCTCATTTATAACCATATGTTATAACAAAAGAAGAATATCTCCAGAAGTATTTGAAATAACATTACAATATAAATAAGGGAATTCCCAATCAAATGAATATGCTCTTGCATGTTTACATTAAGGATGGGTACAGCACAGCAGTTTAGACTCGCGGAATTCGAAATATAATTTTTGTGGCATAATAGTAACCTAGAACCTAAAAAGGTCAATATAGTTATATTTTTGTTTGCCAAAACCATTTTAATTGATGGGAAACTATTGATCATTTCGTCCATCTCATCGGAGGACTTCTTCAGAAATGGTCATTCTGATCCACTTTGACAGGGTGTTGATTTTAAAGTAGTATACCCGTTACTGAGGAGGTAAGTGCCCATCCTCCTATTTAGTTTGTCTTGTCTCCTCTCCTCCTAATTTCCATCGACTGCACGAAATTCCTCCTAGGACTTTTTATCATGTTCCCGACCAAGGATCTTAGGATTTTCCAGTCAATGACATGGTTTTCTCCGGCTACGTGGTCAGAGTATAGCAGATTTTGTTTGCTCGTGCTATGATACCTTGCGTCAGAACGGGTGAAACGTTTTTCATTGACTTTTCGCAACCTGCGGCTTTGTGCTCTGCAAGCGAGAGCCAAAAAAAATAGGCGGGACGTTCACCGATCGTAGCTATGAGAAAACCGTTTTGGCAGCATATTTAATATATGCGTTTATCGTTTTCTATGTCTCTGTTGTCTTTTGGTGGGACTAGGATTTGCCGTAGCGTCCGGTGGGGTTTCATAGCAGCATCAACCTTATGTTTTTTTACTATCCTTTGGACTCGTTCAGACAGGCTTTGGATATATGGGATGACCACCATCTTTGCTTTTTTTTATCACACCGTTTTTTTGTCGCACATCCGCACGGCAATTAGAAAAACTGTTTTTGGCTATTCGGATTGGTTGATTGACAAAAGCAAAACATCAAATGAGAGCCAAATCAAAGAAGCAGAAAAAGCTAGCAAAAGCGACAAAAAAGGGTGATAAAAAAAGCAAGGCATGGTGGTTCTCCCCATATTCAAAGTACTGGTCTGAACGAGTCCACGGAATTCAAAAAACATAAGTTGCTGTCGCTATTAAGGACCCCAACCGACGCTACGGCAATCCTAGTCCACGCCAAAAACAAAAAGAGACATAGAAACAACAGGAACCTGCATATGGTGAAATATGTTGCCAAAACTGATCTCATAGCTACGTCGGTGAAACGTCCCGCCTATTTTGCACTAGCTTGTCAGAGCACAAGCTCTGCAGTGACGGTCGAAAGCGATGAAAACAACGTTTTCAACCGTTCTGAATGCAAGTATCAGAGCAAATAGCAAACAAATCTGCTATCACAGACCACGTTGCAGCTGAAAACCATGTCATTGACTGGAAAAATCCTAAGATCCTTGGTCGGGAACATGATAAAAAGTCTAGAGAAGTTCGTGACGTACTATTGAATTATGAGGAGAAGGAGACCAGACAACTAATAGGGAGAAGGGCACTTACCTCCTCAGTAACTTGTATAATCCACTTTTAAGGAATCACAACCCGGCAAATTGACTTCAGATGACGCATTTTCTGAAGAAGTCCTTCTCTCGATGAAGATGACGAAATATCACGTGAGTTCCATCAAAAATTAAAAATGGTTTTGGCAAACCAAAATATACTATATGTTACTCGACAACCCTGATGAATCTTTTTCATACAAGAGTCCACCTCAAATGACCAGTTCCAGTTTTGAGATGGGTGTGAATTTTTGTTTATGTATATGTACTGCTGGAATCAAATCTGAGACGTCGCCCTGCGCCGATTGCAGTGTGTATTTGCGCCGAGTGTAGTGCGCAGCAAAAGTGCACTTACCTTGCTGAATTACCAATGCGCGCTACCTTTATTTACGTACTAGGAGCCGTTGTTCTAGGTTGGGTGGCAGCGTGATACGCGGTCAACGCACGTTATTTTAAACGACGCTCTCAGATTTGATTCCAGACATAATAGTAAACATTTATGAACTAGTATAACATGCCAATATACCATGCTCTAGAATTTCATAACACCTTGGTGAATGTTCTATATGAGGTGCTCCGATTTTTTGAGCTTAGCTATTTCACACAGTGTTAGCATTATAGCATTATGAATATGTAAAAAACATGATTTGTTTGGAAATTGAGGGCGGCCCTCCTCAGGAAATCCAGATTAGCCTTTACAGGTGCAACACTAGATTTTTTGAATGCACCCAATATTGTGTCAGAATAGATTTCATATACCCTAAAACTTAACTATATATCACCTACTCTCCTAGTACGTTCCCATTCAAGCCTACTTAATAATGCCTTTTGATTTTCTACGCTCAATTTAGATATCCTACGATACCCACTGTAAAAATGTTGGCAACCCTGAGTGCGGACACGTCAGGGGCCAATGAACTAGCAACACTGACTTCTCTTTTTGCTACGGGCTCATAGCAAGTTGTGTGTGCTCTTATGTGCCTTGAGAAGTTGCAATTTTCAGCGGATTTATAGCTTTACTCACTCTATCTACCATAAATACGTGTTCTAACTACGCATTTTGTCTGACAATTTTGGTTCGGTTTTCTGCTTCAGCCATCCCATTTGTTGCAAAACTGCGTCGTTTAGGTGAGTCAGTGTGTGTACGTTCCGCAACAACGATGGCGCTAGTTCACACGTGATTACAAGTTCTTCTCGGGTAGACCCCCTTCGAGTAATTCCCCACATTTCATCTAGCACTTGAGTTGGGGAGCTTAGTGGGCTAAATGGTTCCTCCTGAGTATTTTATCTCACTTTTTCCTCGGCTACTTTTGCTGTTTTTCGCGGTCAACTTTCCCCCGCTATTCTACCGGTACGGTACCGGTACAACGCCATTAAAGGTATAGTCACCCTCTTGGGCCGAAAGTTCATAACTCGGGTTCTGCATCGGCAACACATGGTTCGCCATCTGCTTAATGTGCACCGGGGCGGTGTTTGATCCCCCACCGCTGCCTCTGTGGACTTAGTGTCTGCGGGAGGTCAGTTAGTGGTCTTTTCCCTCACCGGGGCCCCACCCGTTATTACGGCCGGGCCTTACGTTCACGGGAATACTTAGACGGTGACTTCTTTTTTCAGCAGAGCCATTTTTGGAAATATTACTACCAGGAAATGGAATTTTATACCGAGCATAGACCCATTTGGTTCCGACTAAACATCGGCGGTGCGATATCGGCTGAAGTTTCGGTTCCAGACTTTTCAACATGACCCGAACCGGAAGTAACGAGTGCCTTTCTTTAATGGGGGAGTTAGGACTCAACCACGTTTTTCTTCGGTTTTCCGCGTTTGCGGGGCTCCACTAACCTTTGTCAAGGCCGAGCCTTACCGTTATAGGGGCTTTTAGGCCGGGGACCACTTTTTTTCCGTGGCACATTTTGTATTTTTGCCGCCCGATAATTTTAAACCGCGGTTATGAATAAGGGTGGCATAACCTCCGCCTACGCCCAATGATCTCGCGCCTTCTTATGTCTCGCCGTCCGCTTCCGGAACTCGTTGTAACAAAACCCATCTCCTGAGTCCTGTGTGAGGTCTTCCGGGCTGCTGTTCTATCTAACCATCATCCCTTACTATTCCATATTTCAATCATACCCCACAACGGAAGTACGTGCTTTGTCTATGGGTTTAGGCCCAGCTGGATTTTTCGCGTTTTGAGCGGGCCTTACCGGTTCAACTCGGTTTTGGGCTAGGATGGACTCAATATGGTATGCTAGGCTAGCTGTACCTAGAGGAGATCTCCCGGTTATGGTCTCCTTCAAAGTTCCTAACCGTCGTGAGTTCTCTCTTTTTTGTCTTTCCCCCCAGAATAAACCTGGATTTCTACTCAGAGACCGAGAAGGGAGCCCAGCAGCCCAGTGTAGCCGGTAGCGGCCAGGATAGCAGCCGTCAAGAGTCGCATCTGTGCCGAGGTTTCCGGATTCCTTCCGCTCACCGCCGCCCGGCGGCGTGTGCCCCCTCCCACCTCTCCCCACCCCGCTCACCACTACCCTGCTCTCCACCGTCGAAGACCGTGGTCCACCGCGGAGGGCCGTTCGTGAAGCCGAACCCCCGCCCAGATCACCGCAGGAGCCGCCGGGGATGCCGTGACCGCCGCCGAGCTAACCGCCAGAGCCGTTCCGGGAGCCTGAGCACCCGTCGCTGGATCACCGCAAGAGCCGTGTCGGAGCCGTGGTAGCCGTCGTGATCACACCACCGCAAAGCCGTTTTCCAGGAGCCGGAGCCGCCGCCTGGATCACCGCAAGAGCCGTTCCGGAAGCCATGGCAACCGTCGGGATCATCGCACAAGAGCCGTTCTGGGAGCCGGAACCCGCCGCCTGGATCACCGCAGAGCCGTTCGGGGAGCCGTGGCCGCCGGCGGGATCACACCGCCAGAGCCTTCCGGAGCCGTACATCGCCGAGCCGGAACCGGCCTCCCCGGGCTCACCGCAGGACCAGCCGCCGGGATCACCGACTCTCCCCGCCGATATTTGCTCCCCTTCAGCAAGGGGCCCCACTACCGGTATTATGGCCGGGCCTTACCGTTCACGGGATACCTAGAAACGGATATCGGTCATCCCGTCATCGGGGGCCCCCACTACCGTTATTACGGCCGGGCCTTACCGGTCACGGGGATACTTAGATTAGTGACAAGCTCCGATAATCACCACAAGCGCCGGGATCAACGCAAGCGCCGGGTTCACCGAACGGCCGGGATCACCGCAGCCGGGGCGACCCTCGGATAAGCCGGGACTTCAGGCACCACCGACCCACCCACGGCAGACAGCGAGTACGCAGTGTGTCCACCACAGTCGCCTGCCCCATGGACAACTCTGGGTCCAGGCAAGGTTCCTGAACCGCCGAGGTTTACCCGACGAGTGGGTATTCATGGACGGCCATCGGGACAGGTATTCTGTGGCGTTCAACCAACTCCTCGGACCACCGTAACTTAACCGATCAAGCCTGAAGGAACCTCACAGAGGATCCCATCAATCCGTAGTCCCGAAGGTAAATGATCCTCCACCTGAGAAGATCCTACAAACTATCAAGGCATTCGTTCACCATGATACCAGAGCCCTTCATTGGCAGCTGCTTGTCTCTCCTTTTTAAAGCAATGGGTGCTAGAGATGGGCCCCCGATCCGTGGCCTGAACCTTCACAGAGATTGACGAGCTGGGAGAAGCTAGCTTCAGGGGGAACAAGCCAGAGAAGCGGCGGCCGTACGTACCACTCTTATCTTCCTTCAAGAAGCTCTGCGACACGCTCACCGGGAAGAACCAACCGAAGGAACGTCCCTCTCCGGGTCCCCCCCATGGTACCAGAAATGTACGCCGAATTGGGCGGGCCTGGACACCTGGCCTGGGATGGTATGCCGACTATTGAACGCATCCTTCCGCCTCACCTTCGCCCACCCTGATGAACCCTAATTCTAACACCCTGTCAGTTTGCGAGAGTGCAGGGACAAGCCACAATTCACTCATATATCACTCCGGGGCCTATGCGTTTGCACGGGGGAACCCCGCTGCGCTATCCAGTAACTCTCCGTCTCCTACTTGCGGAAAGTGAGTGCGCCCTACCCCCTCAACCTCCTGAGCCCGCGACAGTTCCTGGAGACGCCTTACAGGACCTGACCCCTTTCGGGGGACATTTCAAGTGCCTACCGAGGAGAGGAATGTCGCTAACAGAAGGCCTAGGCAGGGGCCTCCTCAGCACACATCGGCTGCAGCAGCAAAACCCATACTTTCGTAGTCAGGACCCCAATCAGAAGAACCAGCCCAAGAGCAACAGGGTCAATCCCTCCCCAGAGAGGGAGCAAGGATACCGTGAGCAAGAGCATCCTGACGGCGGGTGGATGCAACAATGGCGATCGATCAGGATGGGTGGTGTGGTGGTACGCGAACTATTTGCTTTCTCGGCCGTGTTCCTCCCCCCATGAAGAGGTGAACTATCACTCCAGACCTCATGAAGCCTTCTATCCCCATTAATTCCGTTGTGGGTTGGTGGGGTGCTGGATAGCTTCATACTCGTTGGAGGACGGTGACTTTGAACTCATAGGGTTCTGCGCACACGAAGATGGTGATCCCCAAGTACGTAAACGACGTCAGCCTTTCTCCAAGAGGTCGAGCAGCTGCATCAGAAAGCGCTGCTTCAGAAGGCAGCTGCTTCATAAGGAGCCTATCAGCAGTTCTCAAGTGACTCATCGGAGCCGGGGGAGCATCCAATCTTGACTTAAAGCATGCTTACTTCCACTCTCCGATACATCCGTCACACAGGAAGTGCTCGGTTTTCCTATACTCTAAAACTCCTGCATCGTTCACACTCCAGTGGGCCTCCCTTTCGGATTAACGACAGTGTTCCGCACATTCACCAGGATAGTGAAGATTGTAGCAGAGTTCCTCGGGCGGAGAGCCATTCGCCTTCGCCTACCTGGACGAATGGCTCCTGGCAGCGCCTTCCAGGATCAACTTCACCACTCCTTCGCGGAGCATCTACTTTTTAAGGGGCAACGCTGATCTTCGCGAGAATAGCGTTCCGATACCGCCGAGCGCATCGATCTACGACGCAGGCGCCGGGATCCTCTGAAACTCAATTGAACTACAGTAGCTAGCTGCTTCTGCTCGTCGAACGCGGTTCAACATTCGCCGAGACCGGAGCTTCAGGAACTCCGGACGTCCCACACGCCAGAAGAGCAATAGCGTGGTGGCATCTGTCGGATAATCTCCGCCGGGAAAAACTACTACATCAAGGACCATCTTTTCCTTCCCTAGAGCGGTTGGGAACCCCGTAGGATACACTCGCCATCGGGACTTGGACAAGGATTGACCAAGCATCACAATTTATCACGTTTTGAGCTGTGGGCTGTTTATCTGGCGGCCGGGCTGACTCTCTCTCCATCTGGTCAAGGGAGGTCACGCACGTCTAGCCAGTGGCGACAACATTCCGTTCATCTCCTACTTAACAGTCAGGGGATCCGGGAGTCGCATCATTCGCCTACAGACAATCCTGGGGTGGTGTCTCCGTCATCAGACCACACTACGCCATCCTCTTCCCGGGGAAAGACACACCCTGCCCGAATACCCTGTCGAGAAGACAGCCATGAAGACAGGACCTTCTAGAGTCCGGGGGTCGTCAGTGGAGTGGCACCTCGTTCCCAATATGCAGAATGTGGCTCCTACGGCTGGATCACTCCCACGTGAACCTGTTCGCAAGCCGCCTCACGCCCAGCTCCCGACATCTGCTCGTGACCAAGACTCCACCACCGGAATATTGGTCCCCCGCCCTCACCGTCATCGGGGGCCCGCACTAACCGTTATTAGGCGGGCCTTACCGTTCACTGGAATACTCCATTGATACCACTTTCTCCAGCGGTAATCACCCAAGCCGCCAATCTGACTGTAGAGGGAAGGAGACCTACAACAAGGAGGATTTATAATTCCAGACTTGTCAAGCACCGGTACGGGTGCAGGAATCCGCCAATGGATCCTCCGAGCACTCTCTCAGCCACCCATCCATCTGGGATTGGGCGGAGGAATCACCGGAGCATCACCGTGTCTAGCTCGCCAGCGCTTCATGATTGCATCAAGGGATGCTGCATCAACGGCCGCCCGATCGCTCTCTAGTGCCAGCTTGGGACCTGCCTTCAGTCCTCCACATCTCTAAACATCCTCCTTGGGAGCCTCTTCTCCAGGCATCCTTAGCGCCACCACCAAGAGACTCTCTTCCTTTTCGCCGCAGCATCAGCAGAGAAGAGTACGGAACCCTTGATTGCCTATAGGCAGAGAATCAACTCACCTTCACAGGGAACTCCGCTCGCCTTCTTCCCGATCAAGGCTGCGCCAAGAATTCATCTCTCTCCAGCTCACTCCATAGCCCGATCATCCTCCCATATCTCCGACAATCTTCAGGTTCCAGCGATGAATGACCCTGATGTCCAGTTAGAGCCCTTGAGTTTTAAACCTCAGCGAGACTCAACCTATATGGTGCTCACGACAAACTCTTCCTCACAACTCATAAGCCGTCTCTCCCGCCTCCAAGACGACATTAGCCCGATGGATCGTGGCAGTCCCCCCCCCCCATAAAGGAGGGCCTAGTTAGTACGGAGGTTCGTCTTGCAGGGACGCACATAGGAGCTCACGGCCGTAAGATCTCAGGCGGCTGCGTGGGCCTTCTACCGGGAGCTTCGATTCAATAATATCATGGAGGCCATGGGGATGGGCTTGTTTCTTCACATCCAACAGTTCATCTCCGGATGATCCTAGTAACGCAGCGGTTTTGACGGCAGCTACGGATCATCAGCTTCCTCGTCATCCCAGCAAACCTCCACACATCTTCCGTCGCCACAGCTCCTAGCACTTTAAGGCCCCTAAGTCGGTAAGTGCATCTGGTATATATTGTTTGTTCAACCTTCTCCGGCGAGACCATATCACCATAGGTCCGCTTGCCTTATGGCCTCTGCACTCGGATATCGGGGTGACGTCTACCAGTTTGCAATCTGTGGCATTAAGTCCAGGCTTGAATGTGAAGTACTAGGGATGTAGGGCGATTCCCCCCTCCCCCGTTGGGGGGGGGGGGGGGGAGAGTCATATTACCATAATCTCCATATACTTAACCATTCAAGCCTGACGCTCCCCCCTGTCCGGGGCCGCGCGCCGCCCAGACGGTGCTCACGGTGGTTCGCTCGCTCCCCCGCCCGTGGAGTCAACCGGGTGGAAAGAGCAATACCACAAATGATCCGAAGTGATCTTGCTATACATTTGGCCCCGACGTTGTCCGCACTCAGGGGTTGCCAAATTTTACATGGGTATCATAGGGATTTGCCTAAATTGGTGTAGAAAATGAAAGGCTAAGTCAGGCTTGAATGGTAAGTAATACGGAGATTATGGTGATATGACCCCCCCCCCCCCCCCCCGGGAATGGGATTCTTACCTTGTGATTTGATTACCTATCTTTAAAGAAGAAAAAAGCATTCTGATTATGCTTATATTATATTTTCAATATAAAACATAGGCTGAATTTTGGTATTTGCTCCTATAACTAAATTAGAATTTCACAATTTTTGTACCAAAGAAACAGTCTCAGCTTAATCCTTTCAGAGGGGGTTTATTTTTGTGGAAAGGCTTTACATCAGGGCAAAAATCATCCTTTCCATTTTTTTTAAAGGGACATCTCTTGTTGCACCCTTTATATATTAATGAACCAAATTTACCTTTTGTAGTGTGTATTGCCATACAACTTTCGAATAAAAAAACAGGTAAATGCCCCAAAAATTACACCAATACTTGAAATTGCATATTTTTTATGTACATCAGTAGGAAGGGCGCGGTCCCACTATGATGTTTGGTACCAGGACTTGGTACTCGATGCTACATCGAGCCCACATCCTTGCCTATGGGAACGCGTTTTAAGTGTACTCTCGGACCTACATCCGAGATCGGGTCTGAGAGCCCACCTCAGGTAGGTAGTCTCGTTACTAGGACGTGGTACCAAATTCACATTGGTAACGCGTTGTAACAAAATCGTAACATTGGGCCCGCTCGCATATCACCGCGAAACCAGGAAGCAAGGACAAAAATTAAAAATCGCAAAACAAAATCCGTATTTTTTCTACATGAATTCACAAATTACCATGAAACATCTACACATTTCTTTCCTTAATTAGTTTTCTCTATTTTGTATCATATCTCATTAAGTTAAAACATGAATACTTGAGGAATTTGTTGGCGATACGAGCAGCGGTGAAAACAGCAGGCTGACGGACATCCATAACACATAAACAATTAGACTTACATACTAGTCATAGACTTCCGGGGGTTTAGAAGACTGAAATGGATACGGTCACGCGCATGCGCCGATTAATTAATAGATGCAATGATAGCCTAGTCGGACAATGTTTCTTGATCCGACATCAACATTTTCATCAGAGAATCCTATTTGTTTCCATTCAAGTATCAAGGAGGAACAGCGCATAATCAATTTTTTTTTGAAAATAAACTATCATGGACGGAATGTAAGGAACAACATCTGGGCAAGTGGTCCCGATACTACAATCGGCGTTTTGGCAGATGGGAGTACTATTTCGCGGCGTGAGAACGCGCAATCATGTGGGCCGAGCCACTTCTATGTGGACTCAGACCTAGGTCCGAGCACACTTGTTTACAGTTGGAACAACTACCGTGAGATTTGGGACCCTCTATCGTGAAAACATGCCTCTTGTCAATACAATGAACGGACACGATAAACACCAAATTTAAAGCGATACCAAACAACTTTATTTCATCAACACTACATAAAATTTCCCCACATACATTTCTTTTACATTTAACATGATATTCAATAATTAAAACAACTTAGTTAACCTGTGTCATTTAAGTAAAATGTAACCTCAAACCTGATTCACATAGAATGTTACTTTTGAATGTGTATTTGATAAGTGCTTGGAATCAAAATAGGTTACAACAAGATGTTATATTTCTTGGTTTCACAACCACCTTAGAAATGGTGTAAGCGTACACAATGAATGGTTAAACTTCACAGGTGGTCAGAATGGATAATAAATGTAACACAAATGGTCGCTGTTTCTAAAATCTATATTGTATTTTTGGGATTCGTATCCTCACATCATATGTACAGATAAAACAAACTTACACAAAACAGAACCAACACTCACAATACTGAAAGAGTCCGTATGTACCCCCTTTAAATTGTACAGGCAACAAATTATTTTTAATTTAATGGCCCTACACAACAAATACCCAAACCTAAGGTCAAAAATAAAAGAATTTGTTACATGTACCTTCTAGAGGGTACATATGGAACTCTCGCCGCAAAATACTACACTACCCATATATTTTTGGTTCAGTCAATGTTAGTTTAAAGGTGTTTGTTCTATTTTTTAATCTATCATGTTCTTATTTGGAAAAAGAGCCTGATGCTTGTGTACACTAAGCCGCCTAAATTTGGGAAACAAACTTGCTGTTTGATGCATTTTTGTCAGTTCAAAAGCAGCACAAGAAGCCGATAACCAGCCATTCGTTTAAATCAATGTGAATTGAAAGGTGCTTGTTCCAATTTTGTTGTCTACATTGTCTCCTCTACTTGATATGAGAGCTTTAATGCTTGGGTAATACAAACCGCCTTGTATTGTGGGAAACAAACTTGCGGTTTTGATGCTGTATGGCGATAATGCATAGTGCAAATCCCTATTCAATACACTGTAAAAAAAAAAAAAAAAAAAATAATGGTTAACCATTAAAGCGACGGTTTTTTATCATTATCTTGGAACAGATATGGATTTGAAGCTGACATTTCCAGAAAGACAATGAGAAAAACTACGGCCTAGTTCATCTGATATAAATTGATACTTCTGGATAAATCAGGGGGTCCCAAAGACGATCGTACAGCACCTTTAAGAATATTTTATATGTAAATAGGTCTTATTGATGAAAATTGGTGTATGTCATACATAGAAACCAGTCCACCTTCAGAGACCAATTTCACAATTAGAAAAAAAATAGCTTTATCATTATTATCAAACTGTTCAGACACTAAGTTTGTAACACGTCTTAAAATATTTAGTTCCTGCTGCTTGACCATAGGTGAATGGCATCTATTTTTTTTAAAACATTCTTAAGCAAGTTGACAAACACAATTTGGAAACTGATATAAAGTTAATGTTGCCAGAGCAACCACCCTTGTAAAAAATCCGAACAATCCCATGGCGGAAATTCTGACATAAAGGCCTTAAAGGTCATGATTTGCATGTTTAGACCACTCCCTCTATTGCCCAATCTCACATCGTCATCTGTACTATTTTTTTTAACATTCTTAAGAAGTGGCAACACAATTTTTGGCAACTGATATAAAGTTATGGTATGCCGAGCACCACCCTTGTAAAAAAATCCGAACAATCCATGGTGGAAATTCTGTCAGTACAGTAATAAAGTCTCGTGCCCGAGCAGCTCGTGCGCGAGTGCCCTCTCTCTTTCCTACGTTTGGGCCAGACTCTCCGTATTATGTTTGCTGTGGGGGGGTTCGCCACTTTCGCCACTCCTCCCCCCCGCACAGCGATTCTGTTACTTTCCCAGCATTGAATAATGCTGGTACCCATTATCACATGGGTTTAAGGATTAATTAAGGTAAAGTGCCCTACTCAAGGGCACAACACGTTGGCCGCAGTGTGACTCGAACCCACTACCGTTGGATTGCGGGACGAGCGCTCAATCCACGGGACCACATGTGGCCGTGCCCTGGAAATTCTGACAAAGGGTCTTAAGGTTTGATTTGCAGTTAGACCCTCCCTCTATTCCAATCTCACATAGATACTTGAATAACTAAACTAAAAATCGTGTTTGCCAGCAAGTAAAATTCTAAAAATTTGCCTGAGAGTTGCTACCAGCATACACAATCCAAATTGGGCAAACCGTTGTCACTCTGCCAATTAGAATTTTTATATTGGTTTTTGTCAAAATTATGACTTCCAAAACAGTTAGTTGCAAAGTATGTAATTCCTGACCTTTTGCCTAAATGGATCTGTTATGTGAGTCAATGCTGAAAAGATTACATGCGAATACTCCTGCAAGGCTGAGTTTCCATATTTAACCCCCTTGAAAGTGTACATGTAACAAATTAGTTTTTATTTTGTGGCCCTTAGGGTTAGAAGTTGTGTTAGTGTAGGCCATAAATAAATATAATTTTTTTCCTGCAGAATTTTAAAGGGGGGGTACTGGGAAACTCTTCCCTTTCAATGTTCAGTAATAATTCTAGAACCATTTTACGTTCTAATCTGTGAAGGCTTGTGAACAAATTGACCTTTGACTACATCACAATAATACCCATAATACCTTGCGAGCTGGTCCCAAACTGTGCCACTTCCTCTTGTGAGCTTAAAAAACATATACACTTAGCAGTAGCAATGCAATTGTGATCAACAGTATATAGGCAATACAAAATTACACCAAGTTCTTGAACCAATATTTTTATGGTTAACCCCCCTCAGGTCTACCACTTGCTCCAGTATCTCTAATTGGCTCATTTTGCACAATATAACCTCTGAGTAATCCAAACAAAAACGAGCGCATCAAGGATGCTTGGCCTTACTCCAAGGTGTGGGCAGAGTGTTGAAGATGTGCCATATGTGAAACAACCAATTAAGTGACAATATTTCCCATATCCTAAAGTGTCCCTTAACTGATTTTTTTCCACTTTTCTATTTCAAAATCAACGGACGGACACGTTTTGTTTTTAGGGGAAATTTGCCCCTCGATCTAACAGGAAATCGCTATTACCACCTTTTTTGCGGTGATCGTCGGTATAGTCATTTTTTCCGAAAGGATGTTTGGGAATAGGCCTATACCAGGAATTGAAATCATTGTAAGGCCAAACAAAAAAGCAGTTTGTTTCCAGTAGGTATTCCAAAAACCTAAATGGTGAAAATGCACTTTTATTTTTTAATTTAAAAAAAAATTTAATTGAAAAGGGCTGCCAAACTGCTCAATTTGCTACATGGCAAGTCAAGGGACGTTTTTGCACAGCATACTTGCTGGTCCCAATTATTAGTTTATAAAACAAAAATATTGATTTTTTTTATTTTTTTTCACACACTGGAAAAAAGAATTGACACTTCTATCATCTTTTTTTGTCTTAAAATGCAAACTCTCTCATAAATAAAAGACAGCACCAAATCCTTAAAATAGTCTCCAAATTAAATGCATGTGCCCTACTACTGGCACTACTGACAGTGATTTTGGATCACTTAATATCTTATAATTGAAACTTCTATCATCTGTTTTTGTCTTATAAAATGCAAAGCTCCTCAGTAAATAAAAAAAAACAACAAAATACAGTAAAAATGCTCAATTAAAAAAATGCATTGGCCTACACTGGCACAACCTGAATCCCCTTCGGACGCCACTATTCCATCAACCCTGGCTCCACCACCCAGCACCTAACCCAATGGATCCTGTATTCAGCAATTACCTGCTAACCACCCCCCCCCATCACCAGCAACCTCCACCACACCTTGAATACTTACTTTGTCCTTGTCAACCATGTCTTTCAGTATGCAATCCAACCCGGGGCATCAAAACGCTACAAGACTAACTAATAGAGGTTAAAAATCCACCCTAATTTTTTTTGCTTAGATAGGTGGGTAATCATGATAAAAAAAAAAAATAAACATTAAAATATAGATACATTGAGATTAGAAATGGCTTGTGTCTGGCCCAGGCCAGGAGATTAGTAACAAAATTATTTACATACACTTAAACTGCGGTTTTCTCACTTTATTACAACTTTGAAGAAAAAATGAATTTTCTTTCATTTGACAATCTTCCCCCAATTTCCAGAATTGTAGAAGTAAAAATACATCCTCTGTTGACCTTATATATGGTCAGAATGTCCAGAGTTATTAAACCCTGATTGCATTTTACATATACATTCCCCTTCCTGTCACCCACCAACTCACCACCAATCAACCATTTAAAGGTGGTTTTCCATTTAGGTGTATTGTTGTTCTCGACTTATATGAGAGCCCCTGGCACTTGCACATAACAACCCCATCAATACCGGGGGAAACAAACTTGCTGTGTTGATGGTAGAAAAAGACGCAATATGCATTTGCACAAGCCCTATTCAATACTGTGCTATAAATGGTTAACCACTAAAAACGGTGGTTTTTGTTTTAATCTTGGGATGACAGGGATTCCCGAGGGGCCCTCAATTTTCAAGACGACAATGAAAAAAATAACGCAACAATTTCATCTGATATCAAAATCGATACTACTTCCTGGTAAATCAGGGGTCCCAAAGACGACTCGGACACGCCCCTTTAATAGGAAAACTTCCCACCGTCACCCAGTATATCACTGACCTTCAACCAAGTACTTATAAATTTTGGTCATTACAGGATCTCCTGCAATTTTGGGTCTTTTTTTTTATTTTTGGGCATTTCGGCGTTCCTAATACACCTGTACCGGGGGGACTGATTTGAGGCCCAAAAATGGGGTCTCCCGAACCTTGGTTGTTCATAAATTTAAGAAAATAAGCCTGCACATCTCCCTAAGTCCCAGCTACTTTTCTGAAGGTTTTCAAGAGATTCGTAAATGGGGCTTTGGACCTGAAAGTAGGGTCTCTGAAAAAATGGTCTAAAATGGGGGTTCACTGGAACTTAAAGAGCCTGAAAAGAGGACTAAAATGTGTACATACCATACTTCCTCCCAATGTGAGCACTCCCCCCCCCCCAACATGTACATTTTAATTGTTTGCTGTCATCCCACATATTTGAAACATTTTTAATTTTTATGTACCACATTTTTTACCAGTAAATTTAATTTCCATTCACACACACAATCCACACATGCAAACACACACACACAAATGTAGCACATACCCAATAGTTCAAATAAAATGATGAAGTGGCCATTCAAAGGAAAAACAAGAATAATTTTTTAGTTTCATAAAAAACTTTTCCCTAAATTTAAGGGGAGGTAACAAGTCTCCATGGTGACAACTCCTGTTTATTGCACTACCTATACCTAGTTTAAAATTACTAGGGCCATTGCTAATGTGAAAGAACTTCAGATTGGAAGGGTCACTCTGACCAACATAAACACTCCGCCTCACATAAGCACATGTGGTGTATTTCTAATTACTGACCTTGATGTCCACACAATGGTTCCCTGGTTCTTTGTAGGGACCTTAACTACAATGCATGCAAAAGAGTCCGCCAGACCTACAGTGACCATGTATTGACATGATTTAGTCTACCAAGAAATGTTTAACAATTGTTACAAGTGTACCACTTTCTTTGCTTTTCTTGATATTATGCCTTTTTCTGTTTCTGTCGTGTTAATGTATTCCAAGGGGGGTGAGTGGTTTTTTGGGGCCCTATTACTTTTGCTCGACCGCCTCCATATAACTGTTTTTTTTCATACTGGTGTGAGTTATTGGAAATAAAGTTTGAATGAACATATTGATCTATCACCCAGCCTCTCTCCTTATTCATACTTCTAAGCCAAAACCTATATCTGTTACCTCCAGATTTTCCTACCATTTCTCTGATTAGCTAATTACTGGTAAGCACTTGGGTATAAGCCCGCCCCACCCCCAAAAAGGAAGATTTTCCTTCAAATACTTATACCCAAGTAGGGGGCTAGAACTTGGGAGCAATATCAGGTACAAATTGCACTACTATCATTTCAAGAGCCAGCAGTAGTAACCTGGAAGCTATACAGTATAGTTATCAGTGCCGTACGCGGGGGGGGGGGGGGGGGGTGGGGTTGTTGCGTCGCACAAAACCCCCCACATTCCACAAAAGGGAAAAAGGGTCCACGTTCTTGCCAATTTTTTTGATAAAAGGTCCAAAATTTAGAGGGAAATATGATTAAAGTCCACTTTTTGGGGATCAAATGTTCAAAACATCCAAAAAGGACCATTTTATAGGGGGGGGGTTAGGTCCATTTTTTTCCAAAAAAGTCCCCTTTTTTCAAAGACCCGCATCCCCCGTAAAAAATCCTGAGTACGGCCCCTGGTAGGTATAGCTAGTTTTGATCTGAAAGTGAGTGGCATCCGGTACAGTACATAGTGCCAAGATTAATGTATTTTTAAATGATTGTAATTGTTGTTTTGGCATACCAATTCTTGAAGCAATCCATTAAAATCATTCAAACAGTTTCTTAAATAAAACATTTAGATCATTTTTTGTGCCTACAAGGCTCGTTTGTTTGTGTTGAAAGGGTCTTGCTGACCTGACAATCCACGCGACGTCATAACTCCTGAATAAATAAATAAATTCGACATTGTATATAGTGCCCCTTTCACAATGTATCAAAGCGCTTTACATTTATGAATGCTAAAAAATTACCACCTGGGCTTATACCCCATGTATGCTAGTCCTGTATTTTTCCTTTCAAAATTGGGGGGGGCTAAAACCCGAAGGTGGCTTATACCCGAGTGGGTTTACGGTATATCATATCACCCTATGAATTTTATCACAAAATATGGATTGGGTAATGGCAAGGGTTTAAAAACAACTGTAAGAGCAAAATTTAAGCATTACAAGTGGTTCAACAAATGTGATCAATAACCTTGTTCCCCCCCACACTTTACTCCATCAAAATTGAGAATTTTGCTTCAGAAAGTTCCATTTTCTCTTACTCTAGGTATTTCAGTAAGGAAAGCTTTCCTTTGATGGTTATTAACAAGAAAGTCCAGGACATGGATGACACATTATTAAAGGAGGGATGACCCGATGTTTAGTTTATCAAATTTTTTGATCGGATAGAATGGTCATTCACCCCAACAGCGCCATCTGTTAACATCCTCCCGACCGATATTTCCACCCTTTTGAAGTGAGAGCTAAAAACTTATTGTAATCCCCATAGAGTACTGTGTAAAATTAGTATTGGTCGACCAAATGTGGCATATTTTTTTGGTCATAATAATCAAAACGAACATCCTTTAGTCCTCAATGTCAAAGGGGGAAAATGGGAAAATAAGTAGCTTCTTTCTTCAAATGCTTTTTTTTTAACTACTTCCGGTAAAATCCCTGGGGATGAGGCTATTAGCGATCGTACCATGGGGGGACCTTTACACCTACACACACTGTCCCTCCCATGGGGCCAATTTGGTACACATTTTTGCTTCTTCTGACTAGCCACTGTTTGGACTGATGGCTATGGGCAAAATCCGCCAATCAGAGACTTTTGCATACAGGTAAGAGTTTGTCTATTTTTATTGGTTACTCAGCCTTGATCATATATATATAACAATCAGCCAATCAGAGAACTGTTAGAAAAGTTGTGCACCTTTACAACACTGTATATGAGACTTGTATGAAGGGTCAATGGGTGTGCTGGGTTTTGCAGGAATGAAGACTTCACACCACAGGAAGTATTATCATCTTGGTCAATAACCATTTGCATGATCCCCATATGCAATCTCGGTATGTGCCCCTTTTCCATCCGGGAACTTGTACCAGCTTCAAGTCGGCTAAAACTAGGTTAAAGAGCGTAAACAAAATCCAGAAAACTTACCCTATCTGTGGCCGTTGCACTATAGTGGTGTAATCGTCCGTCAGGTGACAAGTAGGGCACAGGTACGATCAAAAATATCACATTTTTGTCCACTGATT
Organism: Ophioderma brevispina; assembly: GCA_023653785.1. Classification (NCBI taxonomy): domain Eukaryota; kingdom Metazoa; phylum Echinodermata; class Ophiuroidea; order Amphilepidida; family Ophiodermatidae; genus Ophioderma; species Ophioderma brevispina. Next base: position 20,318 of record JAMKCH010022324.1, on the reverse strand, counting down.
TCAACACCATTGCCTCGATTGTTTTTGTTCCTGTTGATATTCTCTACTTTTTGGGATAACTTCATGGTGAAAAGGTACTCTTTGTATTGTAATTTATGCAACTTTCGGCGACGCGAACGAACAACCATTTTTTTTTGCAACACAAAACTCTGGTACAAGTTTCCCGGGGGAAAAAAAATGGAATGGGGCAAATACGATATGCATTATGGGGCTAGTGCAAATCGTCTATTTCTTACCTTTCTATTCTTGTTGTACTGTCTGCTTTGCTAAACTTGGTCGTGGAAAGGTTTGCTGTGATAGTCAAGTGAACTAGGAGCCTGCCACATCAGCTTTGAATGCCTAGATTTGTCAAGCGCCAATCGGTGTAAATTTGTAATTGTTTTAACACTGTGATCAATCTAAAACTTCATGCACGTCCGTCTTAATTTTTGTGACATTTAAAGATTGGTTTACAATTTTGCAGTTCATCACAAAAAACAATGCAAATGTTGACCATAATCTCAATATCCACTGCATTATATATATTGGGCTAGTGTGCAATAACTATGTACTAATTGGCGAGATAAGCTTACCTATAAGAAAGGTCTTAATAGAGTAAAAGCTCTCTTATACACAATACACTGAAGTGGTTAAGTTCACAGTCACATGTCACATTTTTCTAATCATAAAAATCTGACATTGGTACTCTGCTTCCAATTTTGAGGTCTTTTAAGAACAGTCTTATATAACTCGCTTCTTGCTGACAACGTCGTGTAATATTACTGTCCTTAGCTGGTAGAATGTCGTCCTTGAAGCTACAGCATGTACTGTCGGTAAACTTAGTCATCTGTGATTGTGATAAATGTGTGAGGTCCTCCAGTTAGCCGTTGGTCCTATTGCACTTCATCCAGTTATGAGTCAAGATTTTGCTTTGGTATAAGCATTGCTGGTTTTGGTTTGTTAGTATCCTTGGGTTGGTGGTGATGTTAGTTTTTAATCTTACCAACTCAGTCTCATCATGGTTTTCTTGTAGTTCATACGATCAGATATTTTTGGCCAATTGTAAGATGCTTTTTATGGTTAAGTTTCTGTCATCCAATCATTCTCCCTTTCCGGCCTTGCTCAAAGAAGTTTGTGGTTCCAGTGAGTCGCGGTTACGATTCCATTAAGTCTTGAGTCAGAGGACTTTGTCTTCCCTTAAAGAGACTTTTTGAAGAGGGTCGTCAGTTTGTCAGTACATACAAAAGATAACATACCTCAGTCTTGAGAAATCAGTGACCGTAGCTTTTCATGAAATGGGACTATGGACTGGTTGCTAATTTGTTCATAGTCGCTTTAACCACAGTCTTATGTCAGCAAACTGTTATCTAGCGTTTGGGCTCCTGTCCTGGGGTCCATCAGTAAAATTCCATCCAGAGTCCATTGCCTGAGTCTTGTGTGTATTTCATGTCGGTTCACCTCTGGTAATTGAGGCTATTGCTGGGTCCGCATTCTTCCACTGTCGTCTGACCAAGTCGTTCTCTTGTCTAGTATTTTGGGCTCCTGGGGTCATCAGTAAAATTCCAGCTCAAGAGTCAGCAACCATCTGAATCTTGTGTGTAATGTCAGTGATCTTTCACCTCTGTTAATGAGGCTATTGATGGGTCTCAAGTTCTTCCACTGTCCCTTCATCCAAGTCCTTGTTTTCATGGTTAACCACCACGTTTACTTTCTTTAGGTAAGGTCGTTTTCATTTTGTATAGACATTAGTTCGTGAAGTTGGGTCATCCCAGAAGCTATTTCTAGAATATTGTGACAGGTGATGTCCAAGGTCAGTCAAGTGTGTTATTTACCTCCGTCTTGTTCCCTGGTCTGGTCGGCCTGTCAGGCAGATGAACGGAAATGGTATTTTTTTTGTTAATACAGAGAAGACCACAACAAAGCTGTAATAAAAGGGAAGAGAGGTTAAAGGTTTATTTCTGATCCAAGCACATCATTTGTTTCTCTATGTTTCACTAGACATTACCACGAAAGGGTTATTCCAAAATTTCCAAGTTGATTCTGATGTGCTTTTGATGTTATGATGCCTAAAATTTGTATCACCCTGGTGCCCTAAAGGCCACCGTTTTGTAATTTCCTGTCCCGGGTTTGTAAATTTCTTCTTCCAGAGTAGAATCAAATTTGCACTTAAATTATACGTCGAGCCTGAGAGGACTAAGTACCGTAACAACGCGGGCGTACACATTGTACCGCCTTCAGTGCACACTATTCCCGTCACAATCGCACTGCTACTTGAAGGGCAATAAATGGGTATTACTCGCTCGTCCTTCATATTTCCAGCCGGACCAAGTATAGGCACATTACTATACTTAAAGTCACAGTTCATATGATATCAAAATTCTCACTTTTTTTTTAGGTAAGTCAGGGGATGAGGCTGGGATCAATAATGCCCCTTAAGAGTAATCCTACAAGAACAAGCCAATATCTTTGGGCTGGATCTTGCCACACCAAAATATTATACACCGCAAATGGTCCTGGCTTTTCCTCTACATTCATGAAAATCTTACCATAATAGATGTTTTGGGTACTACTGCTACGTGGAGAAAGTAAAACATCCAGCATTCCATCCAACCTACTCATCTTAGTGGGACCATGTCTTCTGTCCCGTTTGTGACCTAAAACCCGGTGGATTTTTTAACTTTCAAACCAACCAGCTGTTTTGTCATGCAACCCAATCCTGTTATACTTTTTTTACATAATTAATAAACCATCAGTCCCCAATTGCCCAAAAATAAAATTTTTTCCACTTTCATTCACATTGATTTGGTTATTTGTCATGGGGGAAAAATAAAGTTTGGTTGGTCACTTTGGTTGCAATTGGGTTTGAAAGTACACCTAACCGTTTTTTTTTTATGTCACAACATGACCGAAGAATGTGACCATGTGAGATAGCTTTGGGTTTTTGTCTACGGGTTGTCATACATTGATGATGAGGAGCATTGTTTTTTTAACTTTTCCTTTTTCTCATTCATACACATTAGCATTAATGACCGACCTACCTGAATTTTTTGTTTACATTGCCAGAAAACAATTCCAGGAGCCATTTTTCCCTATTTTACAGGATTAATTACAGGTCAATGATGGTAGAGTACCACAAACTGCTTTCTCGTTCATGAACAAATATCTGTTTGATCACATCTGAACTTCTGATTACAGAGGCGACTCAGAGATTTCCTGATGAGGGCGCACTAATTTCAAACAAACCGTGTTTTTTTACATTCATAAAGCTTGTCCATATCATATCATGGGTAATTTAACAACCAACCTAAACCGAAGTTCTTCCTATAGAAAATTACGAACCTTATAAATTTCTGGATCCGGAACTTTTATACCCAGTATCCTATTGCACTGATATACTGTGCAAAAAACAGTAAATTAAAAAAAAAAAAAAAAAAAAAAAGATTCCTCTCAAACTTTGGAATTAACATTTTTAGGTGACTATCTTTAGTTCCAGCATTTGACTATTTCCATTATTACACACAAAAATTATCATTCAAAATCTCTGGTCAGCCTTTACCTGACCAATTATATTTTATTTAGCTTTATGAACCTCCTGCATAGTCTTGATTTTAAAGCAATCTTAGCACATTTTTGAGAGACGCCCCCAATTTTCAAAATTTGATATTTTTGCACATTTTTGTTGGTAATTGTCTAGGAAACTATACCTGCGAACGAGAATGCGAAAAAATGCGTATTTATCACAAAATAATGATTTTTGTAATAGAATTGGGATCCCCAGATTGGACTTACCCTCGTCTACCTGAGCCATTTTTGTAACAAAATTGCCGTAGGGGGGGTTGGGTGGTTACCACCCCCCCGTGTTTTCCGTTACTGAACACCCGCTTCCAGGAAAATTTGGTACCAAAGGATAGCTTATAGTTTCTTTCTGCTTTTTCTTTCCATTGGGTACCACAATAATTACTAACATCCATTATGAATGTCAACCATGACTTCATATGTTTGAGGAAGTAACGAAACTACTGAATAATGGTGGAAAATTGATATTTTAATTTTTTGAATTATATTATATATGTAGTTATAGTTCTAAAATGATGTCATTATATAAAACTATCATCTTCCCATCAAGTAGAGGTCCAAAAAAACCGCAATGAAAAATCTTCGTGATTTTTCCTAACCTTTTTGGCGAAAAATTGAATTTTTCATGTGGGTGTCTATGGAAATGGCAGTTTTGTTTACATGCAAACTTTATGCGTCCATTGTGGACTAATTCCTAGGCATTTGGTACTCATTTTGGTATCATGGAAAGAGGAGGACCATTCTTCTCAAATTGGTACCGCACAATCCAAGTTTCTGTGATTTCCTGTGTTGTGTTAGCATGTTCGGTACTTCTCTTCGGAGGGGGGTGGTTACCACCCCCCCCCCTATCGAGCACGTTGGGATCACCCTGTACTTACCTATCCTGGTGGATGTTTGTTTTTTGGATTAAAGGAGCAGAACATGACAATTGACAATTACATAAATAATTTGGCAGACCAAAAAAGGGGGTTTTAAGCAACCGGGGAAAAAACTGAAGGGGTGGTAACCACCCCCTTCGGTAGCCTAGGTTACACGGTAGAGCTGGGAATCTACGTTTATATACGTCCATGATGAAATAGTGCCACCTCCAAGAAAAATACCCTCTAACATTTGGCTTGCCCTGAATATTAAAACACTAATGGACGAGCAATACCATCATGGCCGCTATTTCCCCCGCTAATTTCACATTGGGAATCCGTTTTCCAGCTGCCGTTTAATTATTATCGGGCTCCCCGATAAATAATTATTCTAGTACAAAATTTCCTTCGTTCGTGACCCTAGGCATTTTTCGAGCTACCATTCACAGGTATATTTTTACTAGCCAGTTACATGGCAATCGTGTAAAATCTCCAATTTTTAAAAAAAGAAAAATTGGGGCGCTCTTCAAAAAATTGCTAATATTGCTTTTAAATAGACATTGATAGCACTGCATATTGGGCAGGGGTGCAGCCCTCTCAGCCTTCAATTTCATCATGTGAACCAGTGTCTATACATCTCACCAGTATTTTCTCTGAGAGTAGAATTGAACCACACTGGCAAACTTTCTAACATAAAAATTTAACTATCAATGAATTAAAAAGACAATCGTCCCGGACCGTTTATGTCGCCTGCCGTTGCAGTTTTGTGAATGATAGCGCCTAACATGACCTTTGACTCTGATATGTGACCTTTGACCTTGATATGTGACCTTTGACCTCATAAACAAATGAGGGTTTGCATGTAAACTCCATAAACCAAATTTGGTTCCAATTGAACTGCAACTTTTCAAATGAGGTCAATTTTACATTTTTAGCCTATCTTACAACATGACCTCACATGACCTTTGACCTTGGTATGTGACCTTTGACCTTGGTATGTGACCTTTGACCTCATCAAAGGAGGATGCCATGTTGCACCTGTGACCCAAGTTTGGTTTAAATCCATCAAAGTATGTGGATATCACAGGCAAATGTTAACCCTTTTTCACATCAACAACAATAGACATCAACAACAACAGTGGACAAAGTGATCCCTATGTGTCTTCCTGCCTTAGGGCAGGCGACACAAAAATTGTCAATGTTTTTGTAAATGAAATAATATGTATGAGCATATGACTATTGACTCCCTTTGATTCAGGACATGTCAAACTCAAATTTGTTGCACTTGCTCATCTTGAAGTTGTACTAAAATAGTATGATCTCAAGATCACTAAGCCCAATAGATTTGACTGAAAATGTAGAGCTGTCAAATACACGAATCCGACGGGGAAGCCTCGAAAGGACACCCTCTACGTCGCCGCCATTACTGGGGGGCATCCTGGCCACCAAACACACAGTACACACACGCTGCATATTGCCTTTTACGAGCTTAACGAAATAATAAGAATTTACAACCTACCTTTTTCGCAATTTTTAACAATTTTCACCGTTTATTCCATGGATTTATGGAAGGATGATGTCAGGGACTGGCCTAAACTGGAATTCCAGGGCAAGTGTCTTACTGTTATTGTAAAACTTGAAGGTTATCTCGCCCACTGCGCGTGACTAAGAAATGAACGCTTATAGTTAGAATACGTGCACGGGAATACGCGTTAAAAATTGGTAATAACAGCCGCGTGCGAAAAATCATTTTCGTAAAATTCAAACATCCAGACAAAAATAAAGTAACAACAGAATGTTGATATATTACATGTACGTGAAAAATTGAATAGTTCCCAAAGACCGATCGTATTGCTGAAAAAATGTGACATCTTCCGATGCGGGTTGTTGATGTTTTAGAAAGGACGCTCCCGTGCCCATGTGATCGATTTTGGAGATCTGAACAAAATTAGTCTCGTATGTGCATGGAATGTGCTACGCCTGGACTATCAGTACAATGGAAAATGACCGGCGAGTTACAATGTGGTATTTAGACTGAAATGGATACAATGATTGTTTTGGTTTGTAGTGATGTACGTGTACATGACATGTGGAACTAAATTTAACCATGTTTTAAAATGGAATTTTGTGAAAACAACAATCGTATTTAAAGCAAACTAAATGAAAATAATAAAAATAAAATAAGTTCATTCCACTTCATTAGAAGCTTGGCAGATTCGGTGGTTTTTCCATTTGGGAACCGATGCATCTGATACGGCTGTAGACATTCACATTCTTTATGTGTCATTGGCGAGTGAATTTCACACGCAGTTCGTTTCCATTTTTGTAACTTTTTATCGCTATTTGTGCAGCCAAGAAATTTACATTTTTTCCTGAGCCGCCCATGATGATATACAAATGGATAACAGTGAAATAGTGTTGATTTTTGCCGTCAGAACTGATCAAAATTATTGCTTCTTTGTGGTAACACGTACAACGTAAATGCGGTGTATAACGAGAAAGGCAAAAGATGCCCCCCAGTCATGGCAGATGGTGAGTGCGCCGCCCACGGCGTAGGGGCGATCATAGTCGCCGTCGGATTCGTGTATACCTTACCAACCTGAAGCAATACAGTTGCAACTCACTCATGTGCAGCCTCTGTAATGTGTAAAGTCTATGTAAAACTGGCACATGGGTGTTCACGTATAATGGACTATTCCATATGGAATCCTTATTTTTTGTGGAAGACTTTCCTTATCCATTATCCATTGTGGAAGACTTACCCATTGATATTCACCCCACTATACACCAGTAAATTTTTAACAAAATCTGGAAGAAGCAAGTGGAGGAGAGTAGGAGGGTTGGTTTGAGGATGGAGGATCCAATGAATCAGGTGAAGTGAAGGAGGGAGTAAGGGCGGTTGCTACGAGTGCGAGGTAAATCTGGCCACCCTCGTACACGGGGACAAAACCGGATTTAAAACTTTGGATTTACTACTACTTTCATAATCCTATCTTATGGAATTCAATTATACTTGTTACAGATTCTGCAAAAATAGCAACACACACATTTTTAAAAACACAAATCAAAATTATATATTTAAATGATTTTTTTTCTTTGTATTTTATTGTGACAGACCATGATATTCAATTCATATAAAAAAAACAAAATGTTATATCTCAAGGTATTGTTTTTTGAATTGCTTTATTTCCTTGAAAGCAAAAATTTGCATATTTTCTCTTTTATATTGATATATACATAATTGTACATAGATTCTGAATTCCTAAATATGTCCGAGAAGTACCACTTATTTTTAGCTTATTGGCAAACCTTTCTTTTCAGTTGGCCAGTTAACACCAACATTGTGAGACCTTACCTTGGTTGACTATAAGTTAAGAATATATGCCTGAAATATGTCCTATTGCTGAGACCTACCTTATTACAAACCGTAGTTAATCTATGTAGTACGAGGGCGCTTTCTGCTTTCATCCATTGGTTCGGCAGGCAGGACCTTGAGTCGAATCCCTGCCAATTCTGCTCCATGCAGTACCTCCATGGCCTTATCTGCACTTTTCTTATCTAAACAGGTGAAAAAAGTAGAAAAAGGGAAAAATGTAAGATGCCATTAATGGGACATAATGGCATGAAAAAAATTGATATAATGAAAAGGACCCTACTGAAATCACTTCCACGAGTTTGAAAACAATTTGTTGAAAGATGGAATGTTCCATTCAACTTGGCTTATGCCTCATTAAGTGGATCATTCCATCTTTCAACTCATATTATTTTTATTAGTGCACTTGTAAAAATTCACTATTTGTATACTATTTCATCCGTGTGTGGTCTCTTATAGAGCCACTTTCAGAAGCCTTTAAAGATAGTTGCCCAACAGCATATTTAAGTTTAATCTCCCATGCACTGATCAAACCAGACATTCTGAATAAGAAAAAAATCTTATTGGCATGAATTTATCGGCACATACTGTACTGACCCTAGTATAATCCCACCTGTTTTTAACCTGAAATTAGCTTGAATTTAGGGGGTGGGATTATAATGGGATATCCACCCTAGCATGAAACACCTGAGCATCAACAATTCAGCCTTTCAGGGCTAAACTTATTCCAGATATTTTCAAGTGTCAAATGAGATGTGTGATCAACAAAGACCTGTAATGAACTGAAGCATGAACCTAAATAACCTTGTGAAGAAAATCACAAGAAAATACTACCAAAAAAGAAATAACAAAAATTGCATATTTTCTATTGCCCTCCAGCAAAAACGTATGGTGGGATTATAACTGATCATGGGACTATACTTGGATCAGTATGGTATATAATGAAATATCCCTAGATGTACTAGATGGTTTTCATGGTCATTGGAGTATTCCTTGCAAAAAATATCCAGATTCATTCCGACTAATGTATGCGACTGTACAGCAATCATGGAAGCTGCCATCTTTATTCCCTATGCTACAATTGCAATGTCACACGCAATAATGAAAGGAGCCAGCGAAAATACATCACATGACTTCAGCCAGCCTGCCACAAGCTTGCGAACTTCGTTGATCAAACAAAGGACACGAGCGAAGTGACAGAACGATAGCGTAAATAATAAACAAATCATCTACTGCTATGAAAATTAAGTATGAAAATGGCATTTTCTTCTCAAGGAATACTCCAATGATCATGAAAACCGTCTACAGTTCCCGCAATTCAATTGTGGCCTGTGTGGAACACTTGATACGCACATAGCAACGGGGTAATGTATGGGCGTATTTACGCAGCTCATTGTGAATGAGATGCAAGCACGTATGCTCTGTCTTACGCTGAACTCTGTACGTACGCAGCAGGGGTCTAATACCCTGGCCACGATTCTTCTGCGGGAACTGTAAATACTGATATCTCACTTACCAGCATACTTTGCAAATCCATGGTTCCTATTGTTCAGCATGAACACGTCGATGAGATTACCAAAGCAAGAGAATGCCTCCTTGAGAATATGAGGCGGAGGTGCGCGGGGAACACACACAATAAATAGACGCTCTGCACACTCGCTAAAAATACAAGTAGTAATCAAATATCGGTTAATTAAGGCTACATAAGCATGGATCAGCAGATGAACTAATTAGACTACTCCGAGCATCTTCTCAAATAGTTGAACCTTTTGGCACTACTAGTACCTGCATTTCACATAGCATTACTGTTTGCATAATTCAACAACCAGTTAAAATGCAGTTTCCAAATATTTAAAATCCAGCCCTTTCCAATCTTACTACCAGTCTTATTATGTTGCATTCATGGGCTCAAAAATCCATTCGTTCCCTCCAGGCACTATTACACAGAACTAAACCAGTGTCTAGACTTCCATGAAACTTTTAGAGCTTATTCAGTCAGGCATATAATCATCAATAGAGTCTTCACACTAGACAAGGTGTGAAGACCAATAAGGATCTTGACCCGTCCCATTTGTGACCCACTCACGCGGTATACTCTGTTTCACCTAAACCAGGCGTAGCACCAGACGCCACAAGAAATGCCACCATGTGCGGGTGTGTAATTACAAGCGAGCGAAAAAGATGGCAAAGCAAAATGCAAGCGTGATTGATGCGTGTAAGTTTTTTAAATTTTGTGATTGTCCCACGCCTTAGGCGAGGTTTGAAACGGAGGAGAATAGCACTCGTGGGGGGAAGTAGTAACCTACCCATCACTGTTCACGAATGTTATGTTACCTCTGCTCAGCTGCTGACCAAGGTGGGCGAAACTGTTAAAGAGACACTGGCCATTGAAAAATAGTGCACCCTTCAAGATTTTCCAAAATCGATATTTTTGCATGGTTGTTAAAGCTTTTGTATACAAAAGCCCTCACCCGAACAGATTAAGACCAAATCAGCGTCCTTATGGTAACGGAACGGATGTTGTTAATTTTCAAGTCGCCGGCGACGCGAAATTCAGGCGATGACGAAAATGGCGTTTAACACAAGAAACGCACGCTGCATGCATGTTTCTCACGCTATGCACACTGTTGACCGGTCTATAACCTGTGTGGTTTTAATATCATGAGTACGAGCCCAAAATATTCATGTAATATACACATTTGTGAAAGTTATGGAAAACTTAAAAGTTGGCCTACAAATGCCCTGGATATCTTTATCTCATATCCAATGTCCCTATCCGTTTTGGGGCATGTATTGTTATGTAAAATATTAGTATAATCTCTGTTCTTCCAATGGCCTAGACTATCATTTGAGAGCAAATGAAGGAAATTTCATATTTTGTGAAAATGGCCAGTTGTATGCCGCTTTAGTTCTTGATTGAGCAAAACAAAATTGTGACTGGGGTCTCACAAGCTCCTTCCCATTTTCTACATTTGGGAGCACAAAACAGGCAATATCCTGACACACCAACATAATACAGAATAAAGCATAAGGCAGCGTTTTGATGGTGCCCTTATCTCAGTATAACACAAGCTTCCTTATGCTTAGTCCATACTATGTGTATATTGGGTTTATATGGGCGTTTAGGCTAAATTTAGTCCTCAAAATGCCCCCCATAAACAAAAGTATGTTTTTCTTGCTCAAATGACAAAAGAAGTTATCCACCATTTTTGTTTTGCATGGTCATCTGCTTAACAAACAATAATTTTTAACCACTTCCTAAATTTCTTAACCCTATAACATTAAAGGTGCAATGAGAGATCTTACATACGGTGTCCCTTAAAAATTGAAAAGTCCATTTTTTGCCCTGGTGCAAACGTAACCAAAAAAATCCCCCTCTGAAAGGATTAAGCTAACAATTGTTTCTTTGGTACAAAATTAGAAATTTTTCTATTTTCATATAACAGCAAATATGAAAATTCAGCCTATCTCTCTATTGAAATATAAGCAAATCAAAATTACTTTTTCTCTCTTTTAGACATTTCTGTACCAATACAAGGTAAGATTCTATTGATGTCTAAATGCCACTGACTACTATACTGAACATATTTGGTGCCTCAAAGCTCTTGTTGCACCTTTATCCTAAAGAAAAATATAAATTGACAAAACTGTCACAATATTCTAAATACCATGTATTGTACCTGCTGTCTGGTGCCAATGGTGTAATGGAGGCAGATCCACAGAGCAGGGGTACTCATCACAGATGATGCACTGTACATACTCTTACCATCACTGTACCTATAAACAAATAAATGAGGTAAATAGTCCCAGTAAGATCATCCTTTTAAAAGTAGATTAGCACACATACTAATGAATAAGTAAATTTAATCCTAAGCTGTCAATGCATACAAATTACAATACACCGAAAGCTCTACCATGACCCCTTTTACCTCACCTTGTATAACACTTCTTAACTACCTTATTGCACGCTACAAATATGTCAAGTTTGATTGATTTACATTCCACTGACAATTGGTATAATTTCAACCAAAACTGTAGAAATTCATGACCGCAACATGTAATTTTACACACAGGGCGATATCACACACCATGTTTCAAGTGAATTGATTATCTACCTACCCTACACTGACTGCATCCTTTGTCATCCTGCAGTCTGATTTCCAGTGGTATTTGGGCGGTACTCAAACCCATTTTTGAGTTTTCTGGTTAGCAATATGGCTGATGATGCCGACTTGTAGCTCACATGAGCGACACCTGTTAAGAGAAAGATGAATTGTTATTCACAAAAGCCTACCCACAAAAACCACACACCACATGCAACCACCCTTACCCCTTTACTTTTATTGTGCATCAACTAGGGACATTAGTTAAACTGAAAATTGGGCATTTTCTCGGCTTTTGCACTTCAAAGAATATAATTGTGGAGCTGCCTTTATAAACTCACAGTAACCCATTTTCTACAGACAAACCCAATCCCGGAAACCAAATGGGCCAACATATTAACTAGAATTTTGGCGGTTCTGGACTTTCGTACTAACTCTATTCAAAGAAAATAATAGCCGTGGGCCGATGCATATTTGGTACACAAGCAATTTAAAACTTGTGAACATTTTAGTGCCACACACACACAATACACAACACCCACACACACAGAATGCAAAGGTTTCCTTCCAGATTATAGCTGGTGGCTCACAAGAAATAACACTGTGTGATGTAACGGACTAACACTTTAACGCAACATAATAGACATGCGTATTAAGTAAAATGCATACGTGATAAGCTAAAAAATAACTCGCAGTATGCAGTACGCACAACCGTGTAATCTATTGCCCTATATAAACACTCGCAGTAACCTGAAATGCAAGAACCTTCATAATCTTTAAACAATTTTTGCTCTCATTCTCAAAATGGTAACACAGAAAGCGAGAATCTCCGTGTAATGTACGGGGAGATTTTTAGTGGAAATATTTTTTCACAATTTTTACAGCTTCCTAATATTTTTACGGTTGGTTAAATTCCACTTTTTAAACAGCTACACATGAAACCCTATACGTCAAAATATTTTCGCTGACTTTTTCAATTCACAGTTCTAAAGTTAACAATGTTCCAGTTCGAAATGAAAAATCCTGTGCAATTTCCCACAATACAATAGGTAGAATTCTCACCCTTTGGCCCCACTCTCCTTGCTCCCTCCCAAGTCACAGTACTCCAGTCCGCTGTGTTATTATATCAAAGCATTTTCGTCAGCTGATTTCCTTAACCTCACCTCTCACGACAACTTATTCAGCTTTGGAGATATCCACTTGCATCGTCCTCTGGAACTGAAAGTGTGTGTCAAATCAAATGCATTATGATAACGTTCAATCAATATTTGAGGCCAATTACCAGTTTTTGTCGCATTAGAGAGACACTGGCACATTTGGAAAATAGTGCACCCTCAAGATTTTTTTTGAGATTGGCATTATTTTTGCATGTGCTAACAGCTTGTATTTACAATAGCCCTTGCCTGAAAGGATTCGTCCTAATCAGCACCCTGGACGTGGTAAGGGCTCCCACATTTTTAAAATAAAAACACTTTAGAGTGGTTTTATTCGGCAGATGACAGAAGCTGGATGGGTTATTAATCTAAACACAAAAACACATGCCAGAGTTGATTTTCCCTCCACATCCAACCCTGTTCGACTGTCTTTTACCTTTATGGCTTAATATCATGATTAGAGTTCTGTGATATTTCATGAATAGCCACAACACATTTTTGATTAAAGTTACTGCAAACTCAATAATTAGGCTTAAAATTACTGGATGTCTCCCCTCTTATTCAGGTTCCTATGTGTTTTGTGGTACAATATGTTTCTTGTGTGTAAAAGATATTGTGTTATTCTTCCAAGGTCTTCCTAGACTATCAGTTGAGAGCAAAATTGAAGGATCATTATTTCCTTGAAAAGTGCCAGTGCCGTCTTTACAGAGACATGAGGACAGAAAGAAGCGCCCCCAGTTTTTGTTTGAACCCGGTTTGTTTGTGCTTAAGTCGGAAATTGCTTAAAATGTATTATATCATACCTGAAGTGATAAGCCGAATCGCCGTCTTTATAAAATATTGATTTAGTTTTCTGTAATACACACAGAAAATCAAAGCACGGTTTTTCTATGGGTACGCTTACGATAGCAGGCAGGTTCAAAACAGGTTTGCGGTTTTCTCTTGTACCTGTTTGTTCAATAACCTTCAAAACTTCTCAGTAGGTGGTCGACAACTGATCCTGTGAAATTTGATAGAATTGTACCCCACAAAAATCTCCTGTCACTTTAAGCTGACTTCTCACCTGTAATGTAGTGTTCACACAATCTTTGCTACCCACTTATCACTGTTACCAAATTTATGATGATGGTGTGCCAACATAAGTCCATAAGTAATCTGCTGAACACATCTTACCATCAATTCCCTAATCAGGGCTGAGGGTCCTGCAGAGCAGGGGACTGGGCGGTACCTCCTCCAAGTCCACCTGGAGGTCCTCCTGATCTAGAACTAAAGATCCATGTAACCACATAACCGGCACCGCCGTATCCGGTGCCGCCATAGCCACTGCTACTGTACCCTCCATACAATTCATGCGTAGTCCCGTCGTATTCTCGGCCACGGCTCAATCTGTACGGGTCATCTCGTAGTCGGGGTAGTCATCGCGATCTCGAAATCGGTCTTTCTCCTTGCCATGGATCTTGTTTAGCTAGATGTCTTTGAAACCTGTCCCGAGGTAATGTGTCAATTATATTGTAGCTTGGAATGGTGTGATTGAAGGGAATTTCCGTAATCTGACCTCCTGGTTTTTTCTGACACACTATGAATTCGGGTGACCATCCTTAATGAATAAACCTGTGCTTATTTCTGAAGGGTTTCCGAATTCCAGAGTGTGTCAATGGGGACAGGTTATGGAAACCCCATGAGTGGAACTGGGAGTACAGAGTGATGAATGTATAATTTGATAGAATTAAGTAATGTTCGTAGAGTGGGGTGAGTACTGAGGGCTGTCGTCGCCGCCTAATTTTTCTGGCGACATATTACTAAAAAAATTCCCGACAGCAACATAATGTTGACATAACTTGGAAATTGACCCGGCAAATGCATCAATCAAACATCCAAATGCAACATACATGTACTACTGCACCCATGAAACTTGCCCTGGAATATTCACTATAGCCATGATGGCATTCCCAATCTGGGGATTATAAAAAAAAAATGTAGATTGATGTAACTGAAAGTACCCTCCACTTGAAAATTGTTCCCGAATTCTAGAAAACTACCGTATATGTTGACTATTCCAATTGTATTGCGAGTTACATGCCTACACAATTGCCGTCGTGATCGTCGGTGCGGCCGCCATGTTGACTAATTAATTGAGAGCCTTACTTCCGGGTTCCTAATTTTGCTGGGTATTATGGAACAAAACAATTCTCAGAATACGGGCAACTAAACCGTAATTACGGAATGGAAAATAAATTATAGTAATACAAAGTTTGTTTATTAAAGTTAGATACAAATGTCTGCCATGAATAATAATCTAGTCAAAACTTTTAAAACAGAAAGTTTACTTGCATGAATTATTGTGTCCATGAGTCAAAAAAACAACTTAAAGGGGATGACCCAATTTAAGTATATAAAGTTTTCATATTGATAGAATGGCTTTCACCCCCAAAACCCATCTGTAAAGTTTCGCACCGATATTTCAACCCGTTTTTGACATGCAAGCTAAAAAAACATGATGTTGTAATCCCCATAGAGTACTCTGTAAAATTAATATTGGTTTTGCTCATATCATCCAAACCAAACATTCTTTAGCACTACGATTTCACAGGGTAAATCAGATACCAAAATGCTGACAACTTCCGAAAAAAACTGGGGTCAAGGCTATTAGCAATCGGATCATGGCCCTTTGAATAGGACATTTCTTTTTACATTTTAATCATATTTTATTTAAAGATGCCCCACGGGGGGAAAGGACGCCTGATGTTCGATACTAGAGTTGGGATTTGGAAGTTGTCAGGCTCCTGTGGAGCTCGATGGGAAAAATCTGCATTAATATGCCTGATTGATTCTCCCAAACCACGTGATGAAGTCATTCAATTTTACATTGGCAAGAGACAATTTTCATTTAAAGCAATTTTGTTCGGCAACTTTTAGTTCGTTAGAAGAAATTTGGAGGAGAGAAGAAAAAATGCATTTGAAAAATTCATTTTAGCGCATTTCAAAAATCCCTGAACGCTGAGAACGTTAGTATTTATGCACATTTAGTATCATTCTCGTGTATAAGGGGTCCTACCACGCCTACTGACTCCACGAGGTCCGGGGACGAACGGTTTACAAATGATACACGAGACTCCGGCGCTCATGCAACACAACGTATTGTTACCGACGTATGACAGGGATCTGGCTCATATAGCACCACATTTTGCTCAAACTTCCTTCCAAGACCTGATTTGTTCATATGAATCCATTTTTTGTTGTGAAGTTAACGTAAAGATTCATTTTATGGGTGTGTTTTTGCAGTTAAAAACTGTTTTCGAACTGTTATGACAGAAAAATGAACGTATCAGAGGCTTAACACAATAGAATATATATAAATGTTTAACTGGGCATTTATGATAGAGGTGCTAATTTCCGACGGATGCACAAACAAGGCGAACTCGGATTTACGCGATGCGTTGTTAAATATGTCCCCGTCGACTGTCGCGATCACTAACATGCGATAAATGCAACTACAACAACCCACCCCCTACCCAACACTCCAGCAACACCCCACCCCCCAACACCCTACAAAACCCCACCCCCTCCCCAACACCCTGACAAAACCCCACCCCCAACAACCACAACCACAAACCCCCTCCCTAACACCCCACAACTCCCCAAAACCCACCCTCCACCAAACACTATGCACTACGCACCCCCCCCTTCCCAAACCCCGCAACACCCCACCTCAATACCCATTAACATGCCTCCCCTTCCCCAACACCCGCAATGGCCACTCCCTCAACAACACCCCGCAACACCTCCTACACCCTCCACAACCCCCTCACCCTCCCCAACACTCCCACCCCTCCCAAACAACCCCTCTCCAACACCCATGCCACACCCACCACGTTCCCAACACAATGCAAACACAACACCCCCCTCGCCAAAAAAACCCCCATGCCACACCCCACCCCCTCCCCAATACCCCGCAATAAACGAACCCATCCCAACACCCCAGACATAGTAGTTCATTGTAGCAAGGAATTTGCCTATCCGACATTACGTTTAAGAGATACACAATTACGCATATTTTAATTATGCTCATTGCATACCTAAGCCGCTGGCCGCATATATAACATACTTTCAAATTCAAGAAGATGTGGCCCAGTAGGCTTTCAAGCAGCCACGGATTTGAGTAGCCAATGTAAATGTCAAAATATAGCAATTAAGATTGATTTTTGCAATTAATTAGCTCATTTGCATAATCAATTTGTCCAAAATACGCCCACATCAAATAGGTCGAGGAACTTCTTTTCAGCCCGCTTCCTTGCCACAAAGTACATCATTATACGCCAAACGGAACTCCAGAAAACTGTACAAAGCCTTACAGGAATTTCATAAATTATGCAAATCAGATACTTAATTAGCATATTACGCCCAAAATCTATCAGGCGAGAACTCAGCAACCCGCTGCTTCCAACCAAGTTAAATCATTGTAATCCTTACGGAACTCCAGATAAATCGTTCACAAGCCCGTGGGTTAACAATTTTTATCACGACGGACGGACGGACCAGGAACGGACGGACGGACGACGGACGCTGCCATTTTATAGTCCCCGTTCCGAACTCGTTCGGCGGGGACAAATAATCCGGGAACCTTCCCCCCATGAGTAACCTAGATTCGTCTCCACTGTTCTAGGTTGACAGTTTGTTAGTCATTGAACAAGTATGATACTACAGTTGAAAAAGATAAAAATCAACTAATGTTTTATCTTTTCTTATCACACTTGTGAATCTTCAGCAGCATGACACCGGGAGTTTCCCAAACCTGACCCATCTGACCACTTATGATTTGGACACCATAAGGTTGCTTCGTGAAGTCAGAAAAAACGTGTGTCAGAAAAAGTGTGTTAGATGGGTCAGGTACGGAAAACTCCTGACCACCAGGAGACCCCCCCCCCCAACTTACTCTTGTCAACAGTTTCCAAAAGCCGTGGCACCGATGACATTTGACGGTATCTGACAAATGGCAAAATCCTTGTTTCCCGGCTCCTTGTCTCGCACAATGTACCTCCACCGAGTCTCCGTAATCTAAAAATTTCAGAGTGAGACCCAGTAGAGAAATATACAATTTCTTTGGCTTTGCACAAGTTTTCAAACATTACGATGCTTTTCTGCATAAAAAGAAGAAATCTTGAACAAAAAATTATCACGTTTTGTAAATACATAGACATCTTCAGGGAGTTGTAATCCGTCCATATGGAGAAGCCAAATGTTTTGGTGCAAGTTATGTTAGACTATTATTTAAAAAATTTATGCTGCTAAATAACATCATCGTATCAGAATCTAATATTAATTGCTATATTTGTCCAAAATCTATTTATTATTCAAGCTTGAGAGTGTTGCATCTGCAGTTTGAAGTATTTCTGTTTCACACAGTGTGCCATTTGCACAACTACTGGTGTTAAAAACTGCTATTTTGTTAATTTTCATATCTAGAGTGGCTATTTGGGTAATATATTAAACCTTGGGCGAGATATTGCTATTTCAATGTTTCACATAGGGACATTTTAATTTAAAAATTACTTTTTGGCAGTGCCCCAAAATATTGTGAATTTAGGTATTCTAATATTTTAATCCCCCTCTGCTAAAGCACAGGAGGATTAAAAAGGTTAAGGGATTAGCAGCGAAAATGCGAGAGAATCGGAAAAAAATGTGGAAATACATTTTTTAAAACTTATAAATAGGGGGATAAGTGTGTACACTTCCATATACAATTGTAGAAACAATCCACCAAATAGTGAAAAAAATACATCGGTCCTCGGGACACCCGCTTGTGTGCCTGCCGATCGCGGTTAGGGTTAGTGAATGATAGGCCTAAACATGACCTTTGACCTGATATGTGACCCTTTGACCTCATCAACGAATGAGGGTCCCAAGTGCACCCTATGATTCAAGTTGGTTCCAATTGAAACTTCAACTTTTCTAAGGAGGCTATTCACATTTTCAGCCTATTTTACAACTTGACCTAACACCCCATGACCTTTGGACCTTGGTATGCGACCTTTGCTATCATCAACAATGAGGGATCCACAGGGTGGCATCTATGATTCAAGTTTGGTGGCAATGATGCTTCAACTTTCAATGCAGGTCAATTTACATTGCAGGCCTATTAAATGACCTCACATGACGTTGACCCTTGGTATGCGACCCTTTGACCTCATCAACAAATGAGGATCCCATGTTTGCACCTATGATCAGTTTGTTCCAATTGAATTAACTTTCCAATGAGGTCAATTTACATTTTCAGCCTATTTTACCAACGGACCTCACATGGAAAAACCCCCCCCTTTGGAACTTGGTATGCGAACTTTGACCTCATCAACAATATGAGGGATCCCATGTTGCACCTATGATTCAAGTTGGTTCCAATTGAAACTCTTCAACTTTTCAAATGAGGTCAATTTACATTTTCAGCCTATTTTACAACTTGACTCCCGACCTTTTGACCGTGACATGCTGACCTTTGACCTCCTCAAAAAAGGGGGGATGCAATGTTGCACCTGTGACCCAAGTTGGTTTAAAATCCATCAAAGTATGGGAATTACAGGCAAATGTTAACCCTTTTTTCACAAAACAGGACATCAACAACAAACAACAACAGAAACAACTACAACAGACACTACAGTGGACAAAATGCTCCTATGTGTTTCCTGCCTTAGGGAAGGCGACACAAATAAAGCATTTTAGAAATTGTCTCTTACCGTCTCCAGCAAATAGACACCCAGCGACAGCGTCTAAAATCTGCATAAAACAGCTGGGATTGTGGCTTACACAGTACAGAATAAAACAAAGATCAATAATGTTGGTGTTGGACGGTCAAACTGTATGATCATGGTGCACAAAATTCACGCTGAAATCGTGATTATTACCAGGGTGGGAAAAGGCTTAAATATATGATCGCAAGTCGGAAATTTTTGATATGCACGATAGAAAAATTACAGGAATCAGATAAAAATACTGCCGTGTCTTAATCACAGATTTCAAGCCAACACTTGCATGTTATGTTCGCATCCATGCCAGTAGCAAAAAAATATAAAAAATATGAATTTTGTGATTTTTTTCGATGTTTCGGATTTGCAAAATCGCTGCTAATTCATAAATTTATTATTTTTTTTTTTTTAAAAAAAAAGGGAAGTTTTTTATTTTTTTTACACAATATGTTGGTGAAACTTGGTTTTTTGCCCAGAGGGTGTTATGAATCAATACCATAAGGCATTGTAATGTGCCTATACGTAGGTACGAAACACAT